>JALMQS010000108.1:6972022-7111473 GCA_024734495.1 Forficula auricularia | reverse complement strand
ATATAAAATAAAGGGAAAAAAGAAGCATCTCGCTGAGTAAAATAAAGTAGAGCTCTCAATTTAACTTCAATTTTGTTGAGTGATGAAAGGGAAGGGTAGAATGTATAGTGTCAAGATGGAAGGCAGAAGGAGAAAGACGTTTTAATCACGTATGTTGTTGTACGACAATAACTCCAGGTCGTTGCTGTTGTTGCTGCTGTACATGATTATGCGATGAACTAGAATGACCTGCATCGCTGTTGGATCCAGATATTTGGAAAAATGGATTCATTTCTACTTTAAGTAGCCTGTGTGCAACCTGTTGTTTGGTAGGTTGGGGTTCAGATGCTCGAGGTTTGGTAAGTGCAAGAGGAGCGTCTTGGCTCACTGCTGTTTCATCTGCAAACAGATGATCTCCTTCCAAATGACGAATCGCCTCAACAATGGTTTCTAAGTTTTGCCGGGATGTTGATGCAAGATAGAGCCTAGACCCTTGAGGATTAGCTTCTTCCCCAGAACCAGCACTTGAAGGAGATGGTAGTCTTTCTACTTCTACTTTAGGTTCAGCCTTAATCGCAGCTTCTAATGCGCTGGGTAATCTTGTAGAAGGAATATGATGCTCTTTAAGTGAATGGATAGGTGAGCTGGCACCTGGTGAAATACTTTGCTCTGGTGGAGGTGGTGGTGGAGATGGACTTGCTTGTCTTAAAGGCGATGTAGCGACAATAGTTTGAGTTTGGGCAACAGGCGGCAAATTACAAGCAGAAACCACCTGGAGCTGGGCAACTGCAGCTGCGGTTTCGTGCGTCAAGCTCAGATCGTTAACATCGGAGTTCTGAAACAAATCAAATAAACAGTGATTATTGACATTTGCATTCTCAAAGTTTAGCATCTAAAGGTGAATACTGAATTCTCATTCTCAAGTCCCCCATCAATGCTAACATAATCTATACTCCATTGAGTCTAATTCTTAAACAAGGCACGAATTTTCATTAGACAATGCATCTTGGGCGAAATATTATCTTATTTATTTAGCACGACAATGTATCTGATAAAACAACTATGATAATAAAATTTTCCAAAATGTTTTATATAAATGGAAATTCGTCTCTTGTTAGGGACCACATTTTTTTCCCGAAATAAATAAATAAATAAATAAATAAATAATTAATAACTCGAAAAATATAATTTTTACAGAAATAATTAATAGAAGCTCTTTTGTAGCCTTCGTTAATTTTCGAGACAATATGAATGTGATTTTTAATGAATTACTTAAAGTAAAGTAAAGCAATTTTAAATTTTTTTGACAATCTTATATAATCTTGAATGTAAAGTAAAGAAAATTTTTAAAATTTAAAGTTTCTAAAAAAATGTTCTTTATTTAGTTTCACCAAGAACCTACACCATTCTCCCTTAACAAAATCTTAAATGTTTTGTGGTTTGTCTGTTATAATAATAATTCAAAATTAGAGACGAAGGTTCAATAAAATTTTTTATTAGATACAAAAGGATCAGCCGGGGCTCAGAACCCGGGATCTGAGTTTGAGAAGAGTTTGGGTGTTTGAAAGAATAATTCAGATTATATAAAAGATGTGAAAATGTCTAATTGGTATTCTTGGTGGGTTGGTTAATTAATTAACTTTTCTAATAACAATATGAATGAATATGGAGGCTTGATAGAGACCTCAGGATGTTGATAGTGCAGTTGCACTTGCTGAGAGATATCACGTAGGCGTTCTGGGTACATTTGCTCGATGCTACGTATCTGTTTTTCCTCCTCGAGACGCATACGCATTCGTCGTTCACGATCTAATTGCAATCTCAATTCAATCAGATCAGATTCAACTGTTGAAGGTGTTGGTGACATAGAAGAAATTAAAGCAACTGGGACAGGATATTGGCTTCCGCCTCCTCCACTTGATGAAGTTGTTCCGGGCTCGGGACTAAGGGGACCGATACCTTCATCGGTGCATTCAGTTGTAGAGATGGCAAGAGAATCTACAAAAATGAGAAAAAAAAACATTATTGATTGAATAAATCATTTAAATATAATTAGAATGTATTAATTAAAATATAAAGTATAAATAGAATTTGAATAAAAGTCGCATATATTTTACAGGGTGAATAAATTATTATAAAATATATATTATTGAAGGAGACAATAAGAGTGTGTCTTCTGCTGGAATTATAAATTTTATTTATTTATAACGAAACTATAGTCTCGTTATAAATAAATAAAATTTATAATTCCAGCAGAAGATACTACTCTTTTATTGTCTCCTTCAATATACAAAAATTCTGCTACTCCTCGGCACAAAAACTTTCAATTTAATATATATTATATAGAAGAATAAGGGAAAAGCTTTTAAAAATTATGTTCATATTCGGTAAATTTTAGTGGGTTGGTGCTAAAAAGTTAAAACTTTGGAACAGAGGTGTAGCTTATTAATACAAACTTGTATACCGTTACGTAGGTGTAATATAACAATTCGATTTTTACATTTTTCAAAAAAATGTTATGAAGCTAAAAAGTCTAAAATCTAATATGTTATTCGTTTTTGGAAACATGGAAGCAGAATGAACTTTCTATAAACTTATATTGTTGAGTTATCGTGTTTATAGTAAACCAGGCTGACAAAAAAAAATCATGCTTCATTCTTCTCTAAGTTACAGACATCAGAAAGAATTTATTCTTGAGTTATTTTGGGTATCGTAAACCAGACAAAAAAAAATAAGTTTGATTTTTCTACACGTTACAGACATCGGAAAGAACGTTCTATGAAGTTATTTATGCACGTGAGTTATCGGGAGCATCGTAATCCAGACTGAGAGCAAAAATATGCTTGAATTTTTACAGGTTATTGACATCAGAACTTTCTATAAACTTACTTTCTTAAGTTATCTCGGGTATGGTAATTCAACTCACAGAAAATATAATGCTTGGAAATGATTTTTTTTTTTACATTACAGACATTTCTAAAAAGTGAATTCAATACTTAAGCCACCTGGCGAGCTGGAGTTCGCCGAGTGGACGGAATAATTATTTAGCCGCTTTCGATTCACCATTAGTACCAAAAAATTTGAATTTGAATTATTTATTTTGATTTAACCCTTTTGGTACGTGTAAAACTATACACGATTACAACGCCAAAAGCAAAAAAAATTAGAAAAAGTCGATTTGAACATAATTATTATTATTTTGATTATTTATATCCATCGATTAAATTAATCAAGTTGTTTGTAGGGAAATAAGGACAATAGCTTATGCAAATAATTAATTATTATTTGTGATTAAAAAAAAGTAAAATGATTTAAAATAAACTCTAGAACAGTGTTCCGCAATCTATTTGGCTTCGCGGATCCACCTGTGGTGAAAATGTGTTACTAAAATCACTCTTTTGAATATTTAACCTTTTCCTTCAAGTTTTTCTTTAGACAATATAGCGAAGTAAGCATTATAATTTACCAAATATTATATATAATAATATAATGGCCGTAGCCACCGGGAGATGGGGGGTTAGGGTGTTAGACTCCCCCCCCCCTCAGAATGTTGAGACAAACATCGAAATTTTACAAGATGTAAATAAACGTTTAATGAAAAAAAAATTCTGATAAAAAAAAACAATCTGGGCATCAGGGAGATAATCTCTCCTACTCCTATGAGTATATCCATACTCCCCAAACCCTTCGGTGGGCAACTAGAAATCAGTTGTTGTTTTTTCTATTTTATGATATAGATAAATTTTATTTTAACAATTTTCTTATATTTGTAAAATTTGACTAGGAGACGCGCGGACCTTAGGTTGCGGAACACTGCTCTAGAGTATTGTATAGACATAAATTAAATATTGTAGTCGCCTAGTGACGACCGCCGTAAATAATAATTAGTTAAAAAACATGAATCGTCTATTGACGTTCCCCGGAAAGCAAGGTAGACTTGCTAAATGGCTTCTGAACAGTGCTCAAATTTTAGGTTATGTTTTTTTAACGTGGCTGTACTTCTCACACTACTATAACCTCTTTATGAATGGATCGTTTCCAAGCCATTGATCTTATAGCCCCTCCACTAAAAATAATCGCCTAAATATGTTGTTGTTTTTTTTTTATCAAAACTACGAGATAAATAATTTCATTTTTTTTAAGTTACTCCAAATTCTAACAAATATTAGTTTTTCACCAAGATGGTGAAAGTCCTTCAATGAAAAAAATAGAATAATGATCATTTTCCCACCCTTTCCCAATCTACCATATGTAAAAAAAATGTGATTTTTAATTGCAATTATTTCATGTTTGGTGTGGTAAATCGTCTTCAAATTTTAACAGTCTGTTTATTATGCTTTTAATGACTTATATTCCAAGTTTCGAAGACTTCTTGAATTTTTGCATTTGTGGAAGAACTACCTTAAACGGTTAAAGAAAATGCCAATTAATTTTCTACCTTGTATATTTTGTGGCTGTTGCTGAATTGTATGATGATGTATTTCCAGTTTGCGTTTCTTTCCAATATTCGGTAGGGTTGCTGTAGTGCCTGATCCGCCGCCTTCATGTTGATTGATTAATCGTTTTAGGTGACAATTTTGAGATAGAAGAGTTGTCTTCTCTTGCTCTAATTGGTAAATGTATTCTGCTGTTTGTTGAAGAATAGCAGCCTGGAACAAAGAAAAAAAGAAATATAAATAAAACAACAATAAGAAAAGAAAAAAATATAAATAGTTATATCGTTAAAACGGTTTTTGCCGAGAATAGCCGAAAAATATATAAGAATAAACCAAAGGGCGTACCCTCTGTTTGAAGTAAATAAATACATAAAAAGCAAGAAATTTCAGGGGTTCAATTAGATTCGAAAATACTTGTGGAAGTTAGTCTTAAATAATTAAAGGTTATAGGTTGAAAAAAGATACAAGCAGTAAGAGTTTCCCTAGGAACCATAGGGATAAACGAATTGGGGAATGCCTTTGTTCCATTCGTGTCCAATTTGACCCCGGGGGTTGTTGAATAATTGAAAATCACATCACCTTACGTATAAATGAGGGTTTAGGAAGGATTAATGTTTTCATTTCATCAGAAAAAAAACGATATAGTAACTATAATAGGCTTTTATCGTGGAATCGAGTTCCATTTAGTCCACCCAGTCCGAGGACTCGGCATCTATGGATGCAAGGGCCAAAAAATTGCGACATATGGATACCTTTTATTTTATTTTTTAATAAATATTAGTTTTTAAAATGACCGTTGAATAGATATTTAGAAGACTTCAACTTGAATAAATGAGCATACATTTTTTTTTATATCAAAAGAGATTTATACTGAAGCTGTCACATAATTCAGATTTAGATTGGTTCCTAGTGTATAAATCACAAAATGACAGTCGAAGCTTGCTAGCTATCTTTTCCTTCTATATAACATATTTATATAAATATCAGATAATTTTTTAAAGCTTAGGTAGTTATTTTCATTAAAATTAAAAATTTTAAGAATAAATTATCATGAGAAAGTATTATTGTAGTCAAAAATTATAATTATTATAAGTTGAAATTTTTTTATTCATATCTAAATTTTTAAAATGGTATATATCGTCGCCTTAGGGCCAGTTGTATGTCGGTTGGTAAACTTTTTAAACGTTGTCAAAGGGCAGAGAGAGTAAACCTGCTAACTCACAACAAGGAAATTTTACAGGGGAGAGAAAAAAACAAACAAAATTTAATATTGTTGTTATGTAAAGAAACTATTTTTCATATTTTTTTTTCTACAACTTACGATCGTAATTTTAAGTAGTAGTTTTACTTGGACGATGCTGCATCTCTTTTTCTTTCGAACGGTATTAATATGTCATATATGATATAAAATGGATTTAGCAGGTTTACACTCTAAGGCAACGATATATTTATTATTGGTGAGATTCCGCTTGTAGTAACAATGTCCTCCCCATGCCAATTTTATATTTATTTATTTTATAATGCGTACAATCAAAATAAAATGTCAAATATTGCAATAATAATCTGCTCAGCGACTTTTTTGAAAATAGAAAAAATAAAATAAAAAATTTTAAGCCAATGCGAGTCAAGTCGCCTAAATGAGTTTGCTTACCTTATATCTTCAAAAATACAACGGATACAAGTAAAATAGTTCTAATTAAAAAGAATAATGTGAAGGTAAAACATTCGTCTCTAACATATTAATTATATATATGCAATCAGGGGATTGGATTTTATCGCAGGACTCTTAATAGATATTTGTTATAAGCATGGAGGAAAACATCCTCTCGGATTTTATTTGATAAGTCGAGGACCCCCCCCCCCCCCCTCCCACCATCTTTCTGAGCCCGGACCCCTCAGATGAGCCCCTTTCGGCGCCTCTATATCAACTTATATATAGGTATATGTTTACCTTATATGCATGAAGCAGTGGACCACTTCATTGATTTCTCCCTAAGAATAATTAAATTACTATAAAACACTATAAAAAAACTTTCTTTCTTTAATTCCCACATTTTCATTTTCCAAGCCATTTTATATTAGCTATGTGACAAAAAATACTTAATAAAAGTGTGTGTGGGGGGGGGGGGTGAAGGATGGAATATATTAAACCCGTCCCTCCAGGGGCCCCCCTGGATTAAAAACGTTCCTGCGCGCCTCTATGTACCTGTGTTTAATCAAATATACAGTATTTGGTTTAATTAATATAGCTAAGGGACTTATCAGAGAGTGTGCGTAAACTTAGAAAAACAAACAAAAACAATATATATATATATATATATATATATATATATATATATATATATATATAGGTATAGGTATATCTATTGTGTAGATGTTGTTTATTTGTTCTTTGAGTGTTGTTTATGTTTTGTTAAGTGTTGTTTATGTTTTGTTATACTCTCGAGGTTTTGACAGAATCTCACCTGTCATTGTCAAGACATATTTAATACTCATATAGATATAGATACATACATACATGTATTGATGATTAAAGAGATAGGATTACATGGTTAAAAGGGTAATATTATCAAGACAGTTGGCAAAAGGGAAAGAGAGGAAATATAAGTAAAATAGAGAATAGCCTTTGTTCGACAGGTGGAAAAGGAGACGGCTGCCACATCTGCTTTCAGATAATATTCATTTAGAAGGGCAGACAAATATGGTAAAAGAAAAAAAAAATAGAATCGACATAAGAAGACTAGAAACGATAAACTAATAAAGAAAATAAATTGAAAATTAGCCAAATCATAAAATATTTTTTCATCGATGATTTTATACATCATAGTAGTCAATTCTTGCGAATCAACCTCAAGGATATTGTTTCTTCAACCATCATAGTAGTCAATTCTTGCGAATCAACCTCAAGGATATTGTTTCTTCAACCAATTTTATATTTAAAAAAAAGAAAAAAGACCTACCATACCTTGGATCATGGTAAGAAATTGTAAAAGCAGGGTGAAAACTTCATGGCTAGGTTTTTATTGGAATCACCAGCCATCTCATTGAAATGTTTTTTTTTGCCTCAGTTACTAGAGTTCATTTAACCACATTCTATTTAGTATGATCCATTGTTTTTAAGTGTCAGTAGATAATACAGGAGCCAGATTATAGCCGGTCAAATTTTTGCCATAAGTGGGGTTAAACTCGGGTCTCCCGCTTCATCATAGTCATCACGATGATGAAACAAGCAATCTACACGCTAATTAAAATGTTAATATAATTTTTGATTTATCGTAAAATAAATACATAGGGTCACGACTCTTCCGCCAGGAAGAAAACGAAGAAGAAGAAGAGAAATACATTTTACAGGTAAATGCAAACACAGTAAAGAAACTAATTAAACTTGAGTAATACGTTTGTACGGAACCCTAGAAGAGTTAAAAACCACGATTGTAAATTAAAGGATGTCGCACGTGGCGATATTTTTGGAAAAGATAAAATGTCTTGGAAAAAGCAAGAAAAAAGAATTCCGCCCTTCGTTATTAGACAGGGACAGATAGACAGACAGACAGGCGGACAGGTGGCTGTCTCGCATCCCGCCCAATAAGCCAAGGTTGTCTTTGGAAAATAAATTATCAAAACAAAGCACATCAGCTCACACAGCCGTTAAAATGTGATAATTTACACAATAAAGTGCAATGTATTGCTAATAATATTTGCAAATGATGTTGCATTTCATTAGATGGGAATTGTCAAATCTCGCTCTTGGATGCGAATAAACTGTAAAAAAAAATCGCAATTAAATTTAAATATTCAAATACATATATATGAATAAATGAAATAATTCTCATGGAGTAAAAAAAATAGAGGCGAGTAGTTGCATCAAAACACTCTTACGATGATGATCAAAAGAAAAAATTAAGGAATTTGTCTTTTTTTTTAATTTAAAATATCAAATAAAGAGTGTTCAAAAAATCATCCCCTTTAGTTTGTTAAAGAATTTACTTTAATTATTTTGAGAATAAATTTTTAAAATATTTAAATTATACGAGTATTATTAGTTTGTTTAATTTTGTTTTTTCTCTCTTTCTAAATATTTATTTATATGTATAAAACAATGAGCTCCCATCATCATATATAGTGTAGATTTGGTGCTTTGTATGTTGAATTGTTTATCGAAAGAGAAATTTCGACTAAAATCACCTAGATGGACCTTTTTAACGAGACAATCTTATCAGAATGCACTGATTTGACGCAACTGCTTCCAATCAACTCTATCACATGAACTCTTTCAGTTCCCTACAAGTCCCATATAGCATTTTTCATTATTTGGGGAAAATACTCCAACCTGGGTCTTGTCCTTCCCCTTTTCGCCTTCCAGAATATCCCTTCCTTCATGTCATTTGAGCCCAAAATTTTTAAATTTCTTACCCCCTAGATGAAAAAAAAATAAAATGGATAAATTAATTATATAATATATAAACTATTTTTATCTTTTGTTTTAAATTTAATAATATTCAAATTTTTGTCCTCTTTTATATATTAGTAACCTTGAGTGTCCTATAGTTTTATATTCCTTCCCTTCTAGATAGAATAATTTAAAAATTGAAGAAGAAATTGTATAAATTAACAATATATTGATTAAATTTATATATATATTAAATATTCACTTAATTTTTTCTTGTTTTTAAACCTTTTTAAACCTTGAGCCGTCTATAATTCTCTAATTCTCTTAAAATTAATGAATTACGATGCACGTGTTTGTGCATAATTATTATCAATATTTTAACTATTTATTATTACCTCTATTATTATTTTACTTAGAAGAGTTGTAAGTTGTTTTAATTGTTTAATTTATCCTTTCAGAAAAGTTCTGGATTTAAGTGACTGTAGATTAAATTCTTTGAATTTCGAGGGTTACTAATTTTGTAAATTACTATTATTTATTATTTTTAATTCATCATACAGTTTCGCTCACCATTGGTAGACCATCTTCAGTATTAAATGTTGTATTAGTATCAGGATTTTGTCAATATAAACATCTTCATAATTTTTCATTTGTTTTCAAAGATATAGAATATCTTGTTTTTTTCTGTCTATTATTAATAATAATAATTAAACAATACGAAGGCTTATTTATTAATATTTTATTGTCTTTTGTTTTCTTTTAAATGTAGTATGACTTCCACATATGACATCAGTTATTCTATGATATCATTATTGTACATTATTAACTGTTTTTTGATTAAAAACTATCGTTAAAATCAGTATATTTTATGTGAGGCTTGAGACAATTTTTTTTTCTTCAAATGTGGCCCAAGGATTCTATAAAATTGGACACCCTTAATTTAGATGATAGTAGATATTATTGAAAAGATTTTGTTTTGCCGAGGGTAGCAGAGTTGTTGATTCATAAAGAGAAATCAATGAGGTTGTCCTCTGCTTGAAAAAAATAAGAATCGTTTATGGGCTAGATTGCTATAACAAAACGAATTTTCTATATCCAATCGGGTAATTGACCCCATGAGAAATAACTGATAAAATATGAAACAGACGAAACCTTAACTCTTAGTAAAATTAATCACAAAAATAAAAGTTTCACCAACTTCATTACAAAAGAAACCTTCATTGATTCCCTCTTAAAAATCAACAAATCTTCTAAATGACTTTTAAAATGACATGACAAGTTACAATAAAGTTATACAAAATCAAATTGAATGATTTAGGGTTAAATGGCTAAGGGCGTGATGGATGGTAAGGCTGACTCTATCCAAATCAAGGCAAGTGGATATCGAGGAATAAGATTAGAAAGAAAGAAAGAAAGAAAGAAACACGTGGGTTGTGGGTTTGGAGTGAATGGGGTCATTGAGGGAGGCTCCCCCTCCGCTACGCTTCCCATCTGTTCTTTTAGAAAAAGGAGCAGAAAGAAAGAAGAAACGCTCAGTAGTCCAGTTAAATTGTGTTTTTACCCGCAAAGTTTTGGGGTAGTTTTGATTTCTTCCATTATGTTTTTTTCCGAATCTGAGGTTTGCTAACAAAATTTCGTGAAGGAACATTGTAAAAAATGCAAAAAAAGGTAAAAAATCTCATTTTCTGGCGGTTTTTTGCTTATAACTCGAATACTATCAACTTTTCGTAAATAACCTTCCTATTCAAAATGAATATATATATATATATAAAAGTATATTTATTTACATCAAGAAAAAGAAAAGCTCTGTGATTAATTTATTCTAATAAATTTACAATTATGGTATATGGGCTAATTATACATATATCATCCTTTGAGAGTTTGTGCACATACAGTAAGAGATTCTTTCAGGAAGAAAAATGTTCATTCAATTGTATTCTTCTTTATGTGCCATACTTATTTTTCTTATTTTGAAGGTTACTATTAAAATCAGTTCATAGTAACGTCGTGGAATAATTGTTAATTTAGGTGGATTCCCAATGCATTCCCCCTGTATTTGATCAGGCGTTTATTAGCTATGAAAATTGGCTGATTTGGAACGGAAATTGATCACAAGATAATGAGATTGATAGATGATCAATTTAGACTAGCTTTTTTCGACTGTGTTTCCTCGGAAATTTAGGGTACCATGAATAATAGAGATATTAAAATTTATGAATATAATTATGTACATAATACATAAATCCACCACAAAAGGCAAAACATTTATCTAATTATCTTGAAATTCTAGCTTCCTAGCTCAACCTTTACTGGTCCTGAATTTAAATCAAACTCCGGATATGACATTTGACCCAGTCTCTAGAAAGAAGCTTCGCCTGCGCTGGGGCAGATTTATTGATTTTAGATAACGGGTGAAATCGGTTAAAATATATTCAAAATTGTTTGGATTTTAGACTTGAATAAATAGTAAACATGAATATTATTTAAAGTGTTCTGCGAGAATAAAGGGTTGAGAAACGCTGGTCTATAAATTAGAATAGTAGCGACTTATTTCTATTATTAATAGAGATAAACTGACCCTTTTCCCCTAAATTAGGGTAGGTAGTAAATATAGGTTGATTATTTCTAAGAATTTTATATCAGAGGGTACGGAAACGTTTCTACTGCTTGCTTATATATTATTTAATAAAGCTAAAAAAAGATTTTCATTCTAGGTTTATTTGGTACCATATATTAAAGATTTAAACTTTCGTTTCATTCCAATATCGTTTGACGAAAAGTTGATGAAATGTTGAATAATAAAATGAATAATAAAACGCAGTAAACTAGACCACAATTATTGATCGTGGGCAGTAAGGATTTCCCTATTCATTTTGTACTATATAATGATTTACAAGACATAAATTATGAATTACAGTTATCTTAAAATTATTTAACATTTCATGAAGAATTCCGGATATTCTAAAAAGCAAACTAGAACGAACACATTTCATGGATAAATAAAAAAAATAAGGTAAAATTTTGATAACCAATTATTTCAGTCTAATATAAATATTTCACATGGTTATATAATGTAAGAGAATTTCGGTGACAATTGGTTTGATTTCTATTTGTAAGAAGAGGAGGTAGCAAAATATTTATTTTCAAAAAAGTAAAATTTTATCATAAGTTGTTGAGATATTCGACTGAAAATTAGTAGCTGTTTATATACGTCAGGAGGATTCGTCTCAAGATTGCCAATGTCCAGAATAACATTTTTGGCACTTAGGTTCGATTCCCGGATTATATTTTCTACTATTCAGAAATCTACAGAAAGCAGTTTCAATCGAAAAAAAAGTAAATTTTTTTAATGAGATGTTGAGATAGATATTCGACTAAAAATTACTAGCTGTTTATATTAGTCAGCAGGGTTCGTCTCAAGATTGTCAGGATAGCATTTCTGGCACTTAGGTTCGATTCCCGAAAGCACGACAAACCTGGTGGCATGTAAACAAACTTATTTTTAACATCTTAGATTAAGCAGAGAACACTCTCATTGATTTTTTCTAATATAATCGACTCTCTTACTCTCGGAAATAAGAACTTTCCAAGTAACGTATAGCGGGTTTTTGAAAGTTTCGACCTCTCACTCTAAAACTTTAAATTAATAATGGTCCCTTAAAAAAATGCAAAAGAAGTAGCTTTATCAAGAATATTATCAAGAAAGTAATTATATTATAGATATATTATAGTGAGCGAGAGAGAGAGCTGTTAAATATGAGGTAATCAAAGAGTGTGTCTTCTGTTTGATGTAATATATGTATATTGGGGAATGTTAAGTGTAAGGTCGCTGCACATCGAGTGCTAGAGGCTCCAGGCGAGGTTGAAAGGAACAGCTGATTTTGGCTAGGCAGAATCACTCAGTGGGAGGAAGTCGGAGGATCCCTGGGGATAGTTTAGCTATTTTTTATCAGAGAACGGTTTGAGCCAGAAAGTTGCAACTTGGTAAAAAGATCAAGTTAATTATTAACTTGTATGCCAAATTTGAGTTACAACAATTCAATTTTGAACCGGAAGTTACCCAATTCAAAACAACATAACATAAAAGTTGTTACTCAAGGTTTCTGGATATGTAAAGTCAAATATGATAAGGAAAAATTATCTAAAAATCCAAGGAAAAAGTAAAACATTTTCAAGATTAGGTAAATTCTCTGCAAATTTTGATGTCTTAACAATATATCAACGGACAGTTTGAGCTAGAAAGCCGAAACTTGGTAGAAAGGTGCAGCTTATTAATACAGACTTATAACAAATTTCTAGTTATTAGTTAATTTTGCATTTAATGATTTAATTTTGTCCTTTATTCAACCTAAAGTTTTGAAACCCAAAATCCATTCTCCGTTTCAGAAATACAATCATTTTAGCACTAGAATGAATATTATTTGACATTCCTTTCTCAAATTTCTTGGGTATCAGAATCTAAATAGACACATAGTGGGCAGAAAAACAAATCTTGAAAATGAATTTGTTCCTCTTTCAGACATGTTTAAGTACAATTAGCAAAAAGAACATTGACAATGAATTAAATATTTTAAAACAATATAGTTTTGTTTTATTTATTTTTTATGTAACGGGTGGAAAACATTGACTTAGGCAAGCGAAACAGCAGCAGGCAGCAATGCAATAGGAAACACGGCAGGTCAGTTTGCGGCTTCAGGGTTAGTATGTGAATGACAGGGGCTAACCAAAGCAATATAGGGGATTAGGAATAGGGGCATTTCCACGAGCTATAGCGTGGAAAACTCCACCAGTTTAATGGTGTGCCAATTGATGATTAAAACAACCAGGAAAACGAAAGGGAAAATATACATCGTATATGCTGATCAAAATGTTGTTTTAATTCAAGTTCATAGAAAAAATTATAATAACAATAATAACAAATAAATATAAGACGAAAACTATCAATCATATGTAAGAGTTTTTTTAGACTCTTCATGGTGAAATTGGAGACCTAACTAATATTTCCTGTTTTTTAAAATACCTCGTCCTAATTGTGAACACATTTTTAAGCGAACATATAAATAATCTGGGAAATTCTTTCGACTTGGACCATCTCTGATATAATTAGAAAAGATTTTAGTTTATTTAAGACGTTTCGGTTTTTAATTTTTAAGTGGAAATAAATAATTGACCCTATCGATCTGTTTTAATCATGAGTGTGAAGTATGCTTCTTATACAAACAAAAACAACTTCTGAGTCTGAATAAGAAATCAAAAATTCAAAAAACACTTGAAAATTTTCTTTTTATTAATATAGAATAGTTAGTAGTGACCAGAATATATATAATTAATTTATCTGCCCCCAATTGAAGATTACACGTAGTTTCAACTCCTAATCCAGGAATCGAATTCAAAAGCTATTGAATTTTGATAGAACTGAAACACAATGGCTGTCAGAGCATGGCTTGACAGTTTCTGTTATAAATTCATAAATCCATAAATTATATATATATGACTTCGTTAGCAGCAAAATATCTAATCTAGATAGTTTCAGTTTGAAATACAGGGTTCTGCCGAATTGGGTTCACTAGTGAAATTTTTTTTAAATATTCGTTTTATGAGGAAAGTTATTCTTGCTTGCTAAAATCTTAGTTTAAAATACAGGATGGCCCAAAAAAATTACAGATCATTAATTAAATTCTCTTTGCGGGAATATTGTTTTCAGAATAAGAGGGATTTTTTATGAAGAATATATTTTTCTCATTAAACTTTTTCTTATATTGAATTAAATAGGAAAAAATCATGAATTAACTAGAAAGTTTTAACATATGTACTAATTTCTTCTTTCATTACAAAATAAACATTGGAACCAGCCTCTGAATCCCACATTCAACAATTCACTTTTTGTCATACGATATTTAAAAATCAGAGATATTCATAAGTGAACAGGTAGGTATATGTTGTTAAAGTATTTATAAATTAAAATTATCACTCATTATGAACGATGAGTTTACGAATAATAGGAAAAAATAAAGTTATTATTTCTGATGATAAAAAATAAAAAGGATTGGCGTCAGCGTTATAGTCATAATAATACGATAATTCTCGTTATTCAGTCACAATACAAATGCAATTAGCCTAGACATTTATTCAAATTTTTTAAACCTATTAACATTTTTTGATAGACTGAGATACCGAAATAAATAAGAGGTGAAAAAGTGTAAGTGAAAAATTTAAGTGTCCTAAAAACCAGAAAAATACCGAAAACAAATTTCAGAGTGAAGGGGTAATATTTTCTTACAATCAGAATTTTTATTTAATTAAATAGTTAATATAAAATAAATTAAAAATAAAATGGAGGAAAAAGTGAAAACCTTTTCAAGGTTCAGTACGCTCTCTGCAAATTTTGGTGATTTAATAAACTTGCGTGCCAAATTTTTCAGCTCATTAACTTTGACCGTTAAATAGCTTCCCATATAATAAAAAAATTGATTTTTATTGCATAAAATTAATTAAGAATTTTAAAACTAATATTTATCATTAGTAATTGTATGTAGGAGCTGATTAGATTTTGGTTAGAAAATTTGAATCTATTACCATCGGCAAATTGAAATCTTTCATATTCAATTAGGAAAAGTGATTCCATTGCCCTTCGAATTTTGAATCTCTTCAAAATTCGAAACACTCAACGACATTTATTTAAATTTTTATATGGCATGGCTATATGTTTGAATTTAGAATCACTAGATCGCGAAATTTTACAAATTAAGATAACAATCTTTGAGTAAAATATTTAACGCGTTTACATATGCCAGAGAGGTTCGCACTTCGCAGGTGAGCCAGATGGCCCGGATTGCAGTTACTGGCACTCGGGTTCGTTTCCCGAGGGGATGAAGAACAACCCCCTTGACATATAATTAAAAATAATCCATTCCATTGGATTTCATAGATGACACCATCTTATGATTTTCTAAGAAAATTTGAATCTATTACCATCGGCAAATTGAAATCTTTCAGATTTTGGTTAGAATTAGATCACACAAATTTGAACTTTTTGAGAAAATTTTGAAAAAAATACACTATGGAAATAAAATAGCGTCTAAACCTGAATAGGAAGACAAGTTTTCTTGAGACAGATTTTGATATAAAAGATGGGCATTTTAACTATTTATATTGTCATTAACAAGAATAGTTTCCCAGAGTATTTAAAATGAAAATAGACAATGTACAATAGAAGAATATGAAACTAGAACAATAGATAATTGTTTCTAAAGATTATAAATAGAATGATATACGTTTATACTTAGCAAAATAGATTCGGCATTTTCTATGCAATTGAATAATTTTGTGCAATATTGCTGATAATTATAGCAGAATTCTTAATTAGTTAAGTCGTATTTAGGTGATAAAAATAGCACCGGGAATTGAATCGTACATGTTATATAAGAGGATAATATCTAAATAAAGCGAATTGCAGCGATCACGTAAATGACATGGATGGGGATCCTGAATTGGGTTGGAAGAATGTAATCCGAACTGGATGACTGGATTGTGCTGCGAGGTGGCCGTGAACCGGTTTGGCGGACAAACTATTTATAGTCGGCCCCGCGACAGACCATGACGAAGCCTCCGAGCCCCCGCTTCCTTCTAGAAACCTCCTCCTCAAGAACAACCAACAGCCACGACCAGAGAAAACCACTCAGTTTTTCATAATTCAGAAAGAACATTTTTTCAATCAACCATCGACACCCAAGCACAAACGAATAAAGCACAACAAAAATAAAACGTGTGCGGTCGGGGGACCCCCGTCAGCAAGGAAGTTCCTTACGTTATTTTAAAAATATTAGAGTTAATAAAATATAGGCAAAAATTTTATCCCCCTTAAAAAATCATAATCCATAAATACTGGCTATTATTAATAATTGTTTATCTCGATTAATTTCTTTAATATATTAAATATTGAAAATCAAAATATGTATAAAATTACTATCTTTAGTTTTTAAAGATGAGAATTATTTAAATAACGCTATATGCAGTGCCGGCTTAACCGGGTATCGCACCGGCTCCAGTAAATTTAGGCGAATTCGACGACTTCATTAGTGAATTTGATGGTTCGACCACTTACTCAATCAAAAAATGGATTCAAGACATAGAAAACGAAGCCTCATTCCAAAAACTGAATGAAATCCAAACTCTAACATTGGCAAGACCAAGATTAGAACCACAGAAATTCACAGACAACTAGGGAACAGAAGACTTCAAAGAAACGAAGATATATGTGAATATTTTATCAAAATGCAAGACATCGCAAACAGAGGAAAAATAAAAGACAGGCTGCTTATCGACTACATTATACGAGGCATCGACGATCCACACACAAAACTCTTCTTCGTAGAAGCCAAAACCTTAAGTAACTTCCAAGAAAAATTAAATACATACTCAGACATCATGAGGCAGACAAGCAGAAGCCAGCACACACCAGAAAGCAAACCAAGCCACAACAGAAGCCAGCACATTCCAGATAGAAGACCCAGCCAGAACAGAAATCAACACACTTCAGACAGCAGATTCGGCCACAGCAGAAACCAGCAAGTACCAGAACACAGATCCAATAACTTCAGATCATACAAGCCACCTCAGAAAAACGAACAATTATCAAAAGATGAACATCCACGGCCTGAAAGATGCTTCAACTGTGGAGACACATAACACACCACAAACAGATATCCTTCCAGAGAACCAAAATGTTTTAAAGGCAACGAATATGGTCATAAATCCTTTCAGTGTTCAAACAAGGGTACAATGCGAAAAATCAACGACAGTTCCATCAAGAAAGTGGTCCATATCGCCGACACAAGAATAGAAGCACTGATCGACACTGGAAGCTCGATCACTGCCATTAACGAAACCGCCTACAGCCTGATCAAGAAACCCCAGCTCAGCCTGCCTGACCTTACCTTAACCGGGCTAGGCAAGACAACTGTAAAACCACTAGGTTTTTTCAACTCACCAATCTCAATTGACAATAACGTATTTAAAACCAAAATATACGTGATTCCCAACAATGCCATCAGTGAACTAGCCATCATCGACAGCGATCTATTAACTCAAGCTGAGGTTAATATCAGCGAAGGCGAAGTGCACATGAGGAAGATTGATACCACCACAGAAGCAATGCAGCTACTAAATATCGAGTATAACGATAACGAACTTAATATTGGGCTCATGGTAAACGAATCATCAAAAAAGAAAATCGAGGACATCATAACCAGCTACCATCCAGAAAAGGTAAAAACAAACGATATTAAAATGAAGATTATCGTCAAAGATGAGGAACCCGTATTTTACAGCCCAGGAAGCCTTTCTTTTACTGAAAGAAAAATAGTGGACGACCAAGTCGAATAATGGATCACGGATGGCATCATAGAACCCCGCACTTCTGAATATGCCAGCCAGGTGACCAAGAAGAAGTGTGGAACCCCACGGATATGCATTGACTATAGAAAAATAAACCGTAACCGCGCCTGCACGTAGGACAAGTCCATCTATCGATGAGACAAGGTATCGTGCGATATTTAAATGAGACTATGGTTTTAAAAGAATGCCTACATCTTTCACACTACCGCGTGAGTATTATTTAATAGAATTTACTTGAATTGAAAGAGTTAGAAGTTGTACAATTTCTATTGAGTAGAAAACATAATCGTTAATTTATTTATTATAAATTAAAACTTTGTTGCCCTCGTAAAAATGCCATTTTAATTTTTATTGACTTAAAAACTATAAAATGAAGAATGACTCAAAAGAAAATCAAATAATAACTTTTTATTTATTTTTTATAAAAAATTGGCGAACTATTATTTTTCTTTCAGACATCTGATTAGCAAGGGACAAATGTCATTATATAAAATATAACAAGGTGGGCGACACTAGAGTCTATTTTTCGAAGCCCTGACTTTCTTTCCATGGTACATAAAGTACAACATACACACAATATTCATTCTTCGACAATTTTTAAAAATATTATTTTATATAAATTTGAAATATTTTGTCATAAGTAAGAAATAAATATTCCCTATTTAAAGTTTAATTGAAAAATAATCATGATTCGAGGAACAAATAACAATTTAATTAATCATAAGTTTCCTGTATTTGATTCGATCGCAAATCGAATGCAGATGATATTTGTCAAATATTAAGTGAAAATAATATCCGAATTTTATATTTCTAACTTGAAATAGTGAAGTTAATTTTCTCATTAATATATCCAAGAATAATTAACACATTAACGAGAATTGTTTTTGATCGCGCTTTTTAAACAAGATATATATCGCGAGACCACAGCTGGTTGAAGCTATTGGAGTCTGCTTAGTCTTAAGTCTGGACCAAGAAAGAATGAAAAAGATGGTGATTTTTTTTTGATATAAAAAGTGTCATGCTGGCCAATCGCGAAAATGATGCTGGATTATAGCCAAATGGATCACATCTTTTTCATTCTCTCTTGGTCCAGACTTAAGACTCAGCAGACTCCAATAGCTTCAACCAGCAGTGGTCTCGCGATATATATCTTGTTTAAAAAGCGCGATCAAAAACAATTCTCGTTAACGTGTCAATTATTCTTTGATATATTAATTAGAAAATTAACAACAGATTGTTTTGCCGAGAGTAGCAGAGTTGTTGATTCATAAAGAGAAATCAATGAGGTTGTTCTCTGCTTATAATAAAACCCTTTTCTATCTGAAAGGGTTACTCTATTGTCTTGTGGGTATATTTAGTTGTTTATCTGAGGTACACGGAAATCTATTAAAGCGATTATCTAACATCCAATCTAGAAAACATTCCGCCAAGTGCAAATGGGATTCACATACCAAGGGTTCCATAGATTTTTTCATTTATTGTGCAAACTAATAATTTTATGGCACCTAAACTATCAAATGGCCACTTATACTAATCTATTTTATAAACACTTACGGACAAAAAAATCGAGCCACCTAGCACCTACTGTCTTTTTCTAAAATTTGACTTATTTCAGGTTCTAGGCATCGCATTGGAATAAAAGAGGTGTCATAAGTTAGGGAATTTATTACAGTTTAATAAGAAATAAATTGTTACATTCTGTACACACAATTTTTTGATATATGAAAAAAAAATAAGAACATAACAAACTTTGTAATTTTAAGATTTTGGAAATAAAGTGTATCTAATATTTAATTCTAAATTTCTGTATTAAATTAAATTAAATTTATTGAAAATAAAATCTAAGATAAATTTGAAAAATAATGAAATTATTCTTTATCTTAAAAGTTTGCTTTTGTTCATATTTTTTTCTATATATCAAAAAATGTGTGTACAAAATGTAACAATTTATTTCTTACTAAAGTGTAATAAATTCCATAAGCTATGACACCTTTTTATTCCAATCCGATGCCTAGAAACTGAATCAAGTCAAGCTTTAGAAAAACTCGATGGCTCGATTTTTTTGTCCTCAAGTGTATTTAAAATGTCTGCGAAATTAAAATTGGAGGACAAGCTGATAGCAAATTTACAGGCACATAGTGCTTGAATGGGGAGTAAAAATAAAGATAACTTTTTTTTATATTTTTGTGTTTTTTTGTTTGTTAATAAGTAGTACAAGGCAGACCCAGGTTAGTCCGGTATTTTTTTGTTGTTTTAATTATTGTTTACTTAATCAATCCCATGTTTTGTTTTGATTCAAACACATGATTCATTTTTTTCAACCACCTGTTAATAAATAATTTCATAGGTTTTTTAATTTAACATTAATTCTCAACATGTGGTTGAAAAAAATGAATCATATCGTTGAATCAAAACAAAACATGTGGTTGATTAAATAAACAATAATTAAAATAAAATCAACTGGTGTATTCACCGCACGACTTTCACATTTTCATTTATTTGAAGTCATCGCAACACTACTAATTTACACCCCTTCCTTTATTTCATTTTTTTTCTTCAAAAATGCCTCTAATTATTTTTTTTTAAAAATTAGTGTATTTATCAAGTGTCAATAGTTGTCTCAAATTTTTAATCCGATTAAATTAAAGGAAGGGGTTGTAAATTAGGAGTGTAAATATTTTAATCGTTCATATCTCGTCTTCTGAAAGTCGCAGAGCCTTGAAATTTGAAATTTAAGTTATCTAGAGGCTACAAGAAGTATAACAAGATTTTGGCTAAAATAGAAAAACCGGAAGTTGATGTTTACGTACGTAAGAATTTATCCCCCCCCCTGCGTTTCACAACCATAGGTCTCAGAGATATGAAATTCGAAACTTAAGCTTGAAGTAGGCTAGAAGGAGTACATCAAGCTTTTGGTTGAAATCGGAAGACCGGAAGTGGAAATTTACATGAAAGATTTTTCGATTTTTTTTTTTATTTTCTCAAAAACGGCTCCAACGATTTTTTTTAAAAAATTAGTGTATTTATCAAGTGTCAAAGACATTTTGTAACTTCTAGGTCCTAGAAGTTACAAAATGAAATTAACTTTTTTCATCTCTGAGATACAAGCTCTCAAAGAGTCAGGACCCAGACTGGCCATCGCAATATTTCCCATTATATTCTATAGAATATAAATGTGAAAGTAAAAATTATCAGGCGAAGCTCGGTCCGTCAGGAAAGTATATATTATATATATATATATAATTTCAAGATGTCTGGTTCTAAAAATACTAAATAAATATAAATAAAAAACGCGTTAGGTTAGCAAACTGATGGTGTTTTTTTTTTCCTTTTCTTTTTGGTTAAGAGGTGAGGTGAGGTGAAGTGGTGTGAATGGTTCTCGTGGATGCGTGGCATATGGCATCTGGAAGGCGGGCGGGCCTCACTCTGCAGTCATCCAGCCAGCCTGCCCAGGTGAAAGAACCAACGTCCGCCCCGTCCTTAGTTAGCAGAGACGTTAACCGGTTCCTTGCCCCCTGCCCACACCCCTCCAAACCATCATGGTATCTAACTCCACTACCCTCCCCTCCCCTCCGACCCCACACAGCCAACTTCACGCGGGTCGTCGACAAATATTCAAATACCTTTCGAAAGCCACGTTAATTGGACCAGCCGAGCCTTATATGGTATTAAAAAAAATCTTGTTTCATTTTTCATCGCTATATTGAGAAAAGAATTCAATATTAATTGAAAAAAAAAAAATTAATTGAAAAGATTTTGTTTTGCCTAGAGTAGCAGAGTTGTTGATTCATAAAGAGAAATCAATTAGGTTATCCTCTGCTTGATGCAAATAAACACACACACATATATATAGTGGCGTAGGTATAATTTCTATGGGGGGGACTGAGCAACTGATTTGTTCAGGTACCATATTCCCCCTCATCCCAGCATAGGTAAAACAATTTTTTTTTTTTTTGATTATTTATGTCCATCGATTAAATTAATAAGTTGTTGTAGGGAAATAAGGACAATACCATATGCAAATAATTTTTATTTTTTGCCAACAAATTAACTTCTTTGCATATTTGTAATTTTATTAATATTCATTCTTAGCAAACACATGTGTGATGGCTGGCCTTATGTGTTTGCTAAGAATGAATATTAATAAAATTACAAATATGCAAAAAAGTTAATTTGATTGAGCCCTGAGGAAGTCAATAAAGTTGACGAAACGTTGGCAAAAAATAAAAATTATTTGCATAAGCCATTGTCCCTATTTCCCTACTACAACTTATTAATTAGTAAAACAAAATTGAAATGCTTTTCTAATATACATAATTCAGACAGAGACAGGCATGTCAATAGGATGAGGTTCGAAAAAAAATCAAAGAAAAATTTAATTGTCACATGTATTGGGGGGGGGGGTTGACATTTTTTATAAACATTAGAAAAACTATGGAATGTTCATAAAAAAAATTTAGAGAAAAATAATTTGTCATAAATATTTATAATTTTTATTTGAATTAAAGGTAATTTGGTCACCAAGACAATTTATACAATTGCCTATATGAAAATATTTAATATCTTAGTGTTGCTTTCGAAACTTAGTGAAAGCATTTTTTTTCTTTTTTGAAAATTTTTATCATTGAGAAAGGGAGAAATTCTCCCGAAACGTTTGGTTTGAAAATAAACGTGTTCAAAATTGTTGTATTTGTTTGCGACTATAGTTTCAAAGGTTTTTGACCTTCACCATCACTCAAAATTAGAAATATTTTATCTGTTATTTCTCATGGATTCAATTATCGGATTGGATTGTTATAGCCACATGAACGATGTACCATATACCGGTTAAAATCCCATCTTCCTACCAAAAAAAATATTTAAGATAAAGAATAAGGGAAGAATGTTATATATAAGAATAAATCAGAGGGTGACCTCTCCTTAAAGGAAATAAATACACACATCAGCAATGGCGAATTTCGAGGGTGGAACTAAAGGGGAACTAAGAAGCCTCTATTATTTATTTGATAAATTTACCAATACCATTTAAAAGATCTAAAACAATGCATACATAACGACTACATTTTAAGTATTAAGCTTTTAATTAAATTTTTATTTTAGCAAGGCATTTAAATTAATTATGTTTCTGAGGTCCTCTTTGGGTTCATAGGCCCCAGGCGGCGCCCAGTTCACCAAAAGTTAAATCCGCCACTGCACATCAGGGGCGTACCCAGAATGCCCATGAACTTGTCCCCCCGCCCCCATAAGATTCCAATTGCCACTATTTAAATCCACGAAAGTTACACCTTTTATATCTTTAAAACGAAAATTACTTTAAAAAAATTAAAAAATATCCTTTATTGTAATAATTGCATATAAAATTTTGTTTTTGAATTTTTCAAATTGAAAAATTAAAAATGTCCTTGCCACTGAAAATTTTTTGGGTGATTCCCGAAACATACATACACCCATCCATTGATTTGCACGATATCGCTTTTACACTGTTTTTAAATTTTAAAGAATAATTATGTTTTATTTTGATTGTTTTACGTACTTACTTAATATGAAACCCACTCGTTGAACAAAAGCAATTATACATTTTTGAATTCTTTAAATAATGCATTTTTGGGAAAATTTCGAGAAACTGGCATGTTTCTTTTATAAATTTATTTAGAACATTTTCTATAGATAAATAGAACACAAATGTAATTTCTATCAGATGATCAGAAAAAGGAAAAAACGTCATTTGATTAAAGCTTAGAACTATTGTGGGAAAAAGGTTGAGTAGGGATGGGAAAAAAGTTCTATGACGCGTCGGATGATCTTTTAAAAGTAGGTTCATCCATTAGCTTGATCGTTTTGTAAAGAAGAAGAATGAATGAAAGGTCCTAGAGGTCCAAACACTTCTGGTTCAGTTGGGAAATAGAAAATGATATATATCAAGGTCAAAATCGAACATAAAAAAAAAAACGTGTAATAAGGAATTATCTATTTAAAATATGTATATAAATACCTGACAAGGCAGTCAAGAATTAAGTTTTTTTTTTTTTTTTTTTTAATTCAAAGTCAAATTTGTTACAAATTTTTATTATTTTGTTAATTACCCAACATATCGATAATTTAATCTGATCTTATTTAGAGCAAATAAATTATTTTATGTGGTGTTAAGTATATGTAAATTTATTTGTAATAAACAAATAATATTCAATCTGTATTTTAATTCAATCTAAGTCAATCAATATTATTCTAAAAAAAATATGGCGTGACTAAACATACCGCGTGACTTTGTTATATGTATATCTGCACTCGAAATTTATATAATTTTACTAATTATACAACAGAATTATTGAAAAGATTTTCTTTACAAGAGATGCAGAGTGGTTGATTTCAAAGAGGAAATCAAAGAGGGTGTTCTAATTGGTTTCTTCTTAAAAAACACCCCATATAATTCTAATAGTGCGGAAAAAAAATTGGTATATAGACTTAGATTTTTCAAAATAATTCACAACGATTTAAAAAATATTTTAATAAAAAAAATTTACGAAATCCTACAAAAAGGAAAAAAATGAAAAAATATATTTTAAAGGGCTGTTAAATGTTTTAGAAATATGTGAGGGGTAAACGTCAAATATGATCTGTCCAATTTCAATCAAAAAAGCTTATAATTTCAATTCAAACTCATTAAATAATAAATTTTATTTTGATATTCTTATTGGTTTTTGAATTAGTAGAGAGTATATAAAATTTGACCACAAACACATTATCTCAGTTTTAAAAATTATAAACACTAAAAATAGTACATTTTTGTTGTTTACATAAACAAGTTTTTTGTAGTCCTTAACGGCAAATTGTTGATCATTTTTTTTGTTTATCAAAATTTTTTAGTTGTTTTTTAGATATTTCTAAAAAACAAATCAAAAACTCTTATTTTTTTTTATCTGAAAGATTACAATACTTTCTCTCTTCTCTGATAAAATAAAAACCTTGAATGATTAGAATAAAAAAAAATATATATATATATATATATATATATATACTTGTTGAAATTGAAACTGATATATATATATGTTAATTATGTTAGAATAATGCTTTTATCTTTTTAAAATATATTATTATTTACGGTGTTGAACCAATGATAGTTTGCCTATAGTATGTCCTCTCCGGATGACACATTCTAACATGGAATATATATATATATACTTAATACTTATATATAAAGTGTGTTGCTGTTTAAAGGAATAGCGGCGGCGCTTGAGGAATGCAGCTCCGAGTAAGAGAGAGAGGCCTTGGTAAGGTGGGCGTCCCCTCTGGGGGCCCACTCATTCCATCCCTCTTCCCATCAACGCCAAAGCTTTCAGCATTTAAATTTATATAGATTTATAGTTAATTCAGTTTTTACACGGATTTTTGTACGAACACGATATTGATTTAAGATTATCTAGAAAGAAAAATGAATAGAATGAAGAAGTTCTCGATAGAATTAGAGCAACGTTTCCATATGAAAGGGGTTGCGACAGTGGCGGATCATAGGGTAAGCGGAATGAGAGGCTGCGGGGGGGGGGGGGGGGGTGCTTTTAAGGGGGCCCAAAAAAGAGCGATTGTGTTAAAGTGTTTTCTTAAACATTGTTTTATAACACTTGTATTCAAATAGTTTTTAAGGAATTTGGTGTTGGTACTTGGTGAAACATTTTTTAAATTATTGGATAAAAAATACTTGGTAGGTTTCACATTAAGATATTAAAATAAAACGAATTTATTTTTGGAGAGACTAATCTCGATATATATATATTTCGGGTGGCTAACCATCTTCAGGAGCAACAGAAAGTAACTATATACTCTAAAACTCTATATAACTCTATATATCTAGAAATATATATATATTGAGATTAAAGTCTCTCCAAAAATAAATTCGTTTTATTTTTATATCTTAATGAGAAACCTACCAAGTATTTTTTATCCAATAACTTGTATTCAATTTAATAAAAGTAACAACACCTCGATTTTTTTAATTATTATTTTCTAAGGGTTGAAATTTTATTTAAATCACACAAAATTAATTATAATTATAAAACTAAAGATTTAAGCATCTTTTTTTTTTAAAATAGTTGGAATGTTTTTCAAAAAATCAGCTCGGGTTCAGATTAACCAAGATGTATTTTGTACTAAAGATTGAATTCTTTCTCTTTTTAAAATACATCTGGGTTAATCTGAACCCGGGCTGATTTTTTGAAAAACATTCCAACTATTAAAAAAAAAAGATGTTCAAATCTTTAGTTTGATATTTAAATAAGAGGACTTTTTTCATTTTAAGCTAAATTTTTTAATTTGCGTTAATAGAAGAATGGAGAGAAAAATTTCTGTGCTTATATAATATATTGCGATTTAGAGAGAGGTTTTTTTTGTCTTGAGGGTGTGAGCTGACTGCCCGGAAAGCATGTTAGTTCTCAGGTTCGACTCCTGAGGGGATGAATCCCCTCTGATATAGCAATTTAATAATATTTCTACTAAAATCTTAGAATTTGTCCTAAAGATTGAATTCTTTCTCTTTTAATTATAATTATTTATTGAACACGAACAAATAATACAATATAACTATGACGTTTCGATCGACTTATTCTGCGGTCTTTTTCAAGTATGAACACCCAGTTCGATTCAAATTCAGTTAACCTAAAATCTATGTTGTATTATTTGTTCGTGTTCAATAAATAATTATAATTAAATATGTATGTGTGATTTAAATAAAATTTTAACGCTATTAAATAATAAATAAGTGAAATCGAGGCCTATTTAAATACTTGTATAGTAAACATAGTAAAAAAATATTTTTTAAAAAATATATTTATTATTTTATATTTATGAAATTTCCAAGGTCGCTAGTTACAAATGAAATAAAAATAAATTCAATTATCTACTAAATTATTATTATTTATCATTCTTTATTCACTACACGGGTTTTAATAAAAATTGTTTGTTTCAACAATCCAACTGAGCTAATTTATAATATATTTTATGAAAAATTATTTGAGAGAAAAAATAAATGTTTTGTTAATAAGTACCAAAATTTGCATATAATCGTTCATGGTTCAGAATTTTTTTTATATTTTGTTTAATTGATTTTGAGGGTCCCGTTATTTTACCGCTTAGGGCCCCAACTTGACTTGATCCGCCACTGGGTTGCGAAATGAAAAAATAGAAAAGATTTTCTAAAAAAAAAAAAAAAAAATGTGTGAGCCTTATTCACATAAGCTCACTGGGGAAGTGAAACTTAAATTTTAAAACCCACTAATAGCTCATGACAAATATAATTTATTAAATTTAGGAAAGGCTTATTTCCCCTCTATTAGGTCATTTCCCCTTTATCGTAACAAAAAATTCAAACAGATAGGTCGCTAAAGTTTTACTTCCAAAGAAATAAAAAAATAAAAACCGACTTCAAAAAATTAAATGCAACAAATAAAATACTCTAAAAGGTATAAAATAATTATTATCTTATTTAGTTACAACTAAACGACGAAATATTAACATGAAATTACTTTTTGAAGTTGGTACCAAACAAACTATACCTATAAGCGAGCATACCCTCCAAACGTAATAAGATCCGTCGAGTGCGATTCATAAAAGTTATATTATAATATTATAATATTAACATGAAATTACTTTTTGAAGTTGGTGCTCTCACCTCTTATTAATTTTCTTTACTGAAAGACTTCATTTTCAATTGACATCCAACGTACAACATTCCGACGTGCCTATGCATAATCATGCTTCCTTCATTCAAATAACAAGCAAATATGAACGAATAAGCTTGGCTTGCTAAATGGACATTTAGTTCCCGAAGCCAATTATAAAAAAAGAAATTTTTTTTTTTTTTTTTATTGTATTCTAACTTTTATGTGTTCTTTTTGTTCAGGTTCGAGGTGAAACATTTTTTTTTTTTTTTTTTCTGAACCTACCTAGTATTTTATATTTAAAATTTTAAAAAGTTTCTTAAATATTTCAAAATTTTATTTACTTTATTTAAAATGTTTCACCAAGAACCCACACCATTCTCCCTTAACAAAATTACAAAGTAAGTCCCCCCCCCCCAAAAAAAACAAATTATTAAACGATTCACCATGAATCTACATTGTTGTTCTTCCTGAACAGGAAAAACCCATAAAAGTTAACTAGATGCCCATTTAGCAAGCCAAGCTTATTCGTTCATATTTGCTTTTGATTTGAATGAAGCATGATTATGCATAGGCACGTCGCGTCGGCACGTGGTTACGTTGGATGTCAAATGAAAAAGAAGTCTTTCAGGAAAGAAAATGAATGAGAGGTGATAATATTTTATAGCCTCCAACACATTAAAGTATTTCCTTGACAAAAGAATATGTTTATTGCCAAAATAACAACTTAGTAAAGATGTTTATAAAATAAAAAAATAAAAAAAATAAAAATTGGCACGTTCTGATGTGGCCATCCACTTGACTTTACCATACACCCTGGCCCTCTCTTATATTTATTTATTTATTTTCGACGGCAAGAGGCCTTTACAAATTGGTTACATTTAAACATAATATTATACACATAATGTAGAAAGTCAGAGAGATATAATAGGTAATATGTTAAGTGAAGATAAATTCTGTAAATAACAAATAAATGAAGTTTGAATTTTAAAGCTTAATCATAAGATAGTGTATTTTCTTTAATTGCTTAAGTCACTCTATTAGGATGAGAAGCCAAATCTATTACACTAATTCTTAAAGAAAGAGCGTTATAGAAAACAGAGTATATAGATTGGATTGTTCTCATTGTGACGCGTGATTGGTACTTTAGGGTAGAAAGGCTGGTTTTGTCAAAGTACATATGTAGGATTATTTAAAGGAAAAAGAGACTTTAGTTTTGGACAATGAATTCTGTTCGATATAATTTTGTAAGTTAATACATATTTAAAATTTAATAAAATTATTTATAATCATATAGGGGGGGGGGGGGTAGTTTTTGCATTTTTAGACTTCTGGGGGTCCACTGATTATGTATACAACATTTGGTTGAATTTGGTTCAAGGGTATAGATTTTCATTTTTTGGCCCTAACCCTGTATGGTAAAGTAAAAAATTAAAAGCTACTCTTACAAATAAAGATAATGAAAAAATAAATAATACAAAAATACAATTTGAAATTAAAATAAATTTTAAATGCATAAAACTTGATTATAGGTAGTTATTTGCTAGTTAAGGAGTTTCGGCAGAAAACGCCTGTTCATTAGGGATTATTGAAGTTAATTTTATCATTTTTTGTAATTGTTTTAATGAAAATGATTATATAGGTACTTTTTTCTTTAGAAAAATATAGAGATTTAGTAAATTAAGAGTATAATTTGAGGGGGGAAATTAATTAGCGACCCAATTTTGAATGAAAAGTCAACGTTGCCATGTTTAGCTACACTAAAATTCAGTTTCGCGCCCTGCTATACATTGTCTTGAAGATTAATCTTTAGAACAAAATTAATATTTATAAAAAATAACTAATTTCCAAAAAAGGATATAATCTAGAATTTTTCGCAAATTTTTCACCGGCTTTCATGGCTTCGATCCGAAGCTTATAAGTCAAAATGTCTTCTGGTATTCCCGGTAATGTTTGGGCCCTCTCAAGTGAGTACAGACCGTATATTTATAGATAGATATTAGAAGATAATTTTAATCTCCAAAACAATATATCGTCCCCTTAGAGTGTAAACCTGCTAACTCACAACAAGGAAATTTTACAGGGTAGAGAAAAAACAAACAAAATTTAATATTATTGTTATGGAAAGAAACTATTTTTCAATTTATTTATTTTTCTTCAACTTGCGATCGTAATTTTAAGTAGCAGTTTTACTTGGACGATTTTTTCTTTCGAACGGTATTAATATGTCATATATGATAAAAATTGGATTTAGCAGGTTTACACTCTAAGGCGATGATTTGGCATTATCAAGATTTTCCAAATTATTTAAATTTAATAGCCCTAAAAATTTTTAAGACAAAAATCCAATGTATATTTACCTATTTACACTAAGCAGAGGACAAACTATTAGATTTATTCTTATATAATCAGCAACTCTGCTAATATCTGAAAAAAAAAACCTTTTAATTTTACGTGTTAATTCTTGATGTCGATTTTTTCGATATTACGCAATTTCATCGAATAAAGGATTTATCATGAAAGTATAATGGGTTGTTGTATTAGTTAAGTATCTATCTTTTTAATGTGAAAAATGTGTATAGAGGAGGTCAACGAGACATTTACATGAAGGAAAAGATAGGGAGACAATTTGCCCAAGCTATCTAGAGTTAGATGATTAGTTCTTATATATACTCGTTTATATATATATAGTTTTGTTCAGCTTCTAAAATGGTCCTGCTCCTGCTTCTCTGTTTTCTATGAATGAAAACGAGTTAGGATGTTTGGCATTTGCATAATCAATATGCCTTCGGAAACCAATTTGCAACTAAACCTTTGCTACTTGCTCTTTGTAAAAGATGAGCTAAAATAAAGGATAACAAAATCTATGTTTAATTTTTAATTAAATTTCAATAGGATCTATCTAAATCTATCAAAAGGATCTATCTAAATCTATTTAAATTATTTTAATGAATTCTCCTTTAGGTAAAAGGAAATAACAAGAAAACCTAATTTTATTTCTATATTTATATTTTTCGAAAAATAATAAGACTAATGAATTTTCAAAAATGATGATATGTTGGATGGTTTTTCCTCAATGTTATCTTACTTTAAAATTTATGGAAATGAATAATCTGACAGAAATGCATGAATTGTTGTGTAAATTATTATGAATTGATTATTTGCAAGATAAGTAGTTCATCAGTTCTCTGCACCTTTCTTTAACATATATCTATTTGAATATGAAAGATTTCAATTTGCGGATGGTAATAAGCTATCTATTTGAATATGAAAGATTTCAATTTGCCAAGGGTAATAGATTCAAATTTTTTTCGAAAATTCCGAGGAGGTGAAAAACAACCCATCTGACATATAATTAGAAATAAATCATTCCATCGGATTTAATAGATAACACCATCTTATGATTTTCTAAGATACCATCTATTGTTATGGTAAAAGAAATCATTGAGAAATCTCGAGAATTCATTGGGATTGGTCCAGCCATGAAAATGAGAAAAATCATAGAAATTCTCTAGTTTAATGATAGTAAATAAATAAATCTTGCTTTTCTTCTGGCTGAGTTTCTAAGACAAATAAATTAGGATGCTTTACAGCCAGTGAGAATTAGGTGTTTTCTTTGTTATCTTAGAAAATCATAAGTTGGTATCATTTATTAAATCCGATTGAATATTTTTAATTATGTCAGAAGGGTTGTTTTTCATCCTCTCGGGAATCGAACCCGAGTGCCAGTAACAGCAATCCGGGCCATCTGGCTCACCTGCGAGGTGCGAACCTCTCTAACATATGTAAACGCGTTAAATATTTTACTCAAAGATTGTTATCTTAATTTGTAAAATTTCGCGATCTAGTGATTCTAAATTTAATCCTATAGCCATGCCATATAATTTAAATAAAGCCATCTGACATATAATTAAAAATATTCCATTCCATCAGATTTAATAGATGTCAACCACCATCTTATGATTTTCTAAGAAAATTTGAATCTATTAGCATCGCCAAATTGAAATCTTTCATATTCGTTTTATTTGTTATGTCTTTATTCACGACTTTTCGGTTTTTAATTCTAAAGACATTTTCATGTGAAAAAAGAATATATATATTGAGTCAATTGAACTGTTAAAATAGATGATAATTCTTTGGATTGATCCGATAATGTGAAATTAAATTAATTAGTAAAAATTTTGGTGACATTTCGGCTTCTGATTGACAAATTGTTTTCAAATGAAAATAGATGTAAATTGAGCAGGCTCAGCCCATAATGAACTGATAAAATCGATGTTGCTTATATAAGTAGTTAGTAGTGTAGCTGACTTGAATAGGGGGGACTACAGTAGTAGTGAAATGACGTTCATGTAAACAAAATCCACTTCAACAGATCTAAGTGGCTGAGTTGACTCGATCTCTATCTATTATCATCAAGTGAAAACGCATTCTAAGAAAAGCTACGTTCTCTTCTTAACAACAAAAAATAAGAACAAATTTGATATTTATAAGAGTAAATCACTGATTGTTGTCTTCTGCTTGATGCAAATAAATATATACATATATTGGTATAATGAATACCATAGAAATATTTAATAAAAGAATCTGTAAACCTTTATTAAAAATTCAGAAGCTTCAAGAGAAATTCTCCCTTTATCGATGTCAAGATTTCCATTGATAAAGGGAGAATTTCTCCTGAAACGTCTGGATTTTTATATAATTTATTTGTTACAAACTCATAGGTTCAAATGTCCGCCTCCCTGGTGTAATGGTCAGAGTAACTGGCTGGCAACCCGGAGGTTTCGGGTTCGATTCCCGGCTATACACAGATATTTTTTCTGTAAGTATAGGGTCTGGTAATAAAAATTAAGTGGGAGATAAATTTAACCTAATTTATCGCGCGGAGAATTTACCACTGCTCGAAGCCCCTAAAACCTTAGTAAATTGGATATTGGATTGTATCTAAGTTTCTGAGATTGGCTCGTGATCCCGGCTTCTTTTCCTTTTACTCTGTTCTTTTCACGATGGAGGGGCCAGCCCATACAGGCCTTTAGGGGGTGGACCTTCTGATGTATCTCCTTCTCACATCAATATCATAAAAAAAATACCCGATTGGATTTAGGTAAATTCGTTTTGTCGTAATACTAAAAGGTAACACATTTGTTCAGTGGTCTGCTTACCTACTATTACGACAAAACGAATTTACCTAAATCTAATCGTGTATTTGAACCCATGAGATAAAATATTTCTAATTAAAAAGACTGATGATGAAGGCCAAAACTTTGAAACAAGTCTCGCAAACAAATAATATATTTAACATATATATTAGACGGGTCGTTAGAAATTAAATTTTTCCCGCCGCCCTTAAAAAGCTTCCTTTTGATGAAAAATCGAGGTTTTTTTTTTTAATTAAAAACAACGCAAGACGATCTAAGTTCTTTTTGGTAAAATTATGTTTTTTGGAAATTTCTTATCACAAATATAAACAATTTTGGAAAAATGAATAAAATTTCAAAAATATTTCATTTGACTTACCTCGCGTTTTATTTTTTATAGAAACTATAGACGTATGAAATTGTCGGTAATTTAATACATATATATAATAATTGTACATTAACCTGCTAGCTAACTTACCAATAGGAAATTTAATCGTGAAATTAGTTCAAATTTATTGATGAAAATAATGATAATAATAATGTAACATTGTTAATAATATCCAATTATCAAAAAATTATTATTATTGCATATTTAATGAGAAATTTCCACAAAAAAACAAAACATGATTTTACCAAAAAATGAACTCAGATCGCCTTGAAGCCACGTGTTTTTAATAATAATAATATAAAAAATTACCTCGCGTTTTTTCATAAAAAGGTAGCTTTTTAGGAGGCGTCGGAAAAAATTTAATTTTTAACGACCAGTCTAATATACTATATATTATTATATCATCATTGTGTACACAGTCCTAAGACTGGTTTGAAGCAATCACCCGTCTCCACTCGACTCTGGCCATGTCAACTCATTGACTTCTCTAAAAGATCCACATCCCATATTAACCTCAAATGAATCAAAAATCCTAACCAAAATAATACAAAGAAGAATGGAGCGAAGAATTTAAGAGGAGAAGATCAGTTTGGGTTTAGAAGAAATAGAGGCACCCGAGAAACAATTCTCTCTCTTAGGGCCAGTTGTATGTCGGTTGGTAAACTCTTTTAAACGTTGACAAGGGTAAAACCTTACCGTTCGCCTTGTCGCCCGGTGGGATGGCCAATCAGATGACGGCACTTTCATTTGATTGGCCATTTCACCGGGCACAAGGTGAATTTTAAGGTTTTTCCCTTTGTCAACGTTTAAAAAGAGTTTACTAACCGACATACAACTGGCCCCAAGACTAATAATATATAGTGTCTGGAGCCCCCGAGCGATGCTCGGTAATTTTTTGCTTCAGTTAAAAGCTATATATTAATATTATTTTTAATTTAAAATTCTGATAAAAATATCAATATTATATAGTACAGGCCCCTTGGAACCCCCACATGTACCCCCAACCAATTTTTGCATTTCGATCCTTCTAGTGGCCCACAGATATTATGTGTATATAACTATATATAAATAAATTCCGTATAATTATATTTTTTAATTAAATAACAATTTATCGAGTTTTATAATTAATAATTAAATTCTAATATGAAATAATATTTCTTATGAACTGACTGTGGGATATAAAACTTGCTTTATAATCAATTAAATTGCTTACTATATAATTTTATTTGTTATAAAATCTTTGTGGGATTTAAAATTACAAAAGCAATTAATAATAAAAGATAATTGAAAAAAATAACAAAGTTTTTTTTATTGATATTTTCATCTGTCAATAATAACTTTAATTAAGAAAAAGTCAATTAAGATGAATGAATCGCTTTCTCATCCTTAAAACTTGTTAATAGAGTTCATCAAAATCGGTAGAGCCAAAATAATAAAAAAATAAAAAAAAAATACAAATATATAAAAGAAAAAATTTTATTGATTGTTTTTATAAATTAAAAAAATACAAATCTTTTTATAAAAAAACAATCTAAAACACGTTTAGTTCAAAGTCAAACGTTTCGGGAGAATTTCTCCCTTTTTCAATGAGAAAATTTTTTTCAAAAAAGAAAAAGTTGCTTTCTCTAGAATTTAGAAAGCAACACTCAATTCTAGAGAAAGCAACATTTTTTTTCTTTTTTTGAAAAAATGTTGTCATTGAGAGGGGAGAAATTCTCCCGAAACGTTTGACTTTGTATAAACGTGCTTTGGATTGTTTTTACTTTATCATACAGGGTATGGTCAAGTATTGTAATCGTCCATGAATAAAGTGTTTTTTTTTCCTTCTTTTTATTTTAAATATCTTAAAAACGGCTGAAACAATTTTGATTAAAAAAATTGAGTGAAACCATGGCATTTCGGTCTACAAAAAAACCCTAATAAGTGAACATCAAAAAAATTATATTTTTCGAAATAATAATTGTTTTGTCAAAATGTCTGTTAGTTAGTCTGTGCGTTACCAAATTTTTGTGGACGAGCTAGCTCAAAAACTAGTGTGAATATCAAAACCAAATTTCACATGTGGTTTTGTTCCATTGAGATTAAGAGCTGATTATATTTTGGTGCAAATCGACCCAAAATTAAGGGAGGTTGAGGGGGGGGGTTAAAAATTAAAAATCTAGGCCATTTGAGCAAATTCAACCAAATTTTGTATACATAATTAGTGGACCCCCCAGAAGTCTAAACGCCCAAAATGGGGGGGGGGGGGTGAAAAAATGAAAATCTTGGCCATTTACCAAACTCAACCAAATTTTGTAACATAATCAGTGGGACCTCAGAAGTCTAAAAATAAAAAAAAAACTAACCGCCCAAAATGGGGAGGGGGGGGGGTGTAGGGTCAAAAAATGAAAATCAAGGCTCTTGTACCAAACTCAACCAAACTTTGTATACATAATCAGTGGGCCCAGTGTAATCTAAAAATGCAAAAACTAACCCCTCTCACCTACATGATTATAAATAATTTTCTTAAATATAAGTGAGGGGCCAGGGTGTATGGTAAAGTCAAGTGGATATTTTTTTAATTTACTTTTAATTTACTTATATTCAAACAAATATATATACAATTTTTGCTCGTTTACTAAAAGTAGATATATTTGATATGTATATGTTTATTTGCATCAAGCAGAAGACAACCTGATTGATTTGTAGTCTATAGTGGTATAGTGGTTGGTCTGTTGGGTGCGGCTCGGTCACGTGCTGATTGAGAACATGTCTGCTGAAAATAGGCAACCGGAGAAGCAAAGCAGCCAGCTGCTTAATTGCATTGGTTGCCAGCTGATCGCCACGACATGACACAGCCCTCTTTTTCGCCCCTCCATTCCCCTCCCCAGACGACCCCGTCAAGAGCAGGAGGGTGAACCAAAAGAACGAGAACCAGCCAGCGAGACAACGGAAACGAACTTGGCTGCCTGGCTAGCTCTTAGCTCTTAAGCTCTTGGATCGGGACAAAATTCACTCAAGAAACAGGCCAACCGGGCAAGCATACCACCATATCCATTTCCTATGCAACAATTCATTAAAAAAACATAGGTCCAAGTGCATACCGAAGGTTCCGTACCCAATATACTCTCAACAGCATGATTAGAAATGTTAAAACCTGAAGGAATAGTTTCTATTAGAGAATGCATTTGGACCAAGTAGATTCTTATTTAATTAATAAGATTAAGACATTATATTTTTTAAAGCAGATAAAAAATTATATATATACCGGGTGAGTTTTATATCTTGAGACAGTCTTATAACTCAAGAACAGTGCATTATATGGAAAAAAGTTTCAAATAAAAGTTTGTTTATATCAAGGGGGAAACTAAACTCCGCTATTGTTTGTCGACGTAGAATAAGCTTTCAAGGGTATTTTAATGTCAAGTTCTGTTTTTTAAATAGAACCCTATATTTTTCTATACTTCTACTTAATTTTCAAAAAAAACCGAACAACTTTTATAAGAACTATTTTTTTATACGACATCAAATAAACAAAATATTAAATCAATTAGATCTAAAAAAATTCTTAATAAGTAATTTTTTTTAACAATTATTTAACTTAATTATCAAATAATAATGATTAAATAATTAATTATTAAATAAATAATCATAAAAAAATCAAAAAGTCACAACAATGAAAATAAGTGTTTATAATGATATTAAAACTTAGTTATACTCAGATTTAAGCGATTATTTTCTACTTAATAGATGTATTTAAAATTCTTGAGTTTAAAAAAGTTTATTTCTCGTGTCAATCCAGTAGATGGTTATATTGTATTATCATAATAAAAATGGAGCATTTTTTGTTGAAGAAAGTATTAAAATGGTCTTAATTTATGCGGTGAATGTGGAAGAAGTGTTAGGGGCTGCCATTGAAATGGATGCCGAGCGTTTTCCTGATAGGAATACACCCTCACAAGCTTCATTTTATTGTGTTGTAAAATCTGTTTAAAATAAAAAACAGGAAATGTAAAGGCTACGAAGAAATTGGAACAGGTCAAAATAAGGAAAATGGAACTGGATATCATCCTGAAGACTTGCAATACACTCTGGAATGTCTCAGAACAGTGTCGCAAAATTATTAATTATTATTAAATTATTTATTTAATCATTATTATTTGATAATTAAGTTAAATAATTGTTATAAATAATTATTAAGAATTTTTTTTTGAGATCTAATTGATTCATGTATTTTGTTTATTTGGTGTCGTATAAAAAAAAAATAGTTCTTATGAAAGATGTTCAGTTTTTTTTGTAGATTAAGTAGATGTAAAGAAAAATATAGGTTTCCATTTAAAAAACAGAACTTGGCATGAAATACCCTTGAAAGCTTGTTCTAGGTCGAGAAACAATAGCGTAGTTGCGTTTCAGCCTCGAAATAAACAAACTTTTATTTGAAACTTTTTTTAAATTATAAGACTTTCTCAAGATAAAAACTCACCAGGTATATATATATATATCGTCGCCTAAGAGTGTAAAGCTTCTAATTCCCTTTTTTATCATATATGAGATATATGTGGAGTTCATAGGCGTTGACGTTAACAATTGTTCTCTTGTTAGTGTTAAGAGACTGATGCTGGGTAGACAGATTATACTCTTATTTAGTAGTCTGATTTGTAATTTAATATGTATATGTAGTCTTCATAATATGTAAAAGGACTTGTTCCGTTCAAATAAATAAATAAAAAATAAAATAAATATTAATACTGTTCGAGTGAAAAAGAGATGCAGCATCGTCCAAGTAAAACTGCTACTTAAAATTACGATTGTAGAAAAAAATGTGTAAAATAGTTTTTTCCATTTTTGTTTGTTATTTCTCTGCCCTGTAAAATCTCCTTGTTGTGATTTAGCAGGTTTACACTCTAAGGCGACGATATATAAATGTCAAAGAATTATATTTAAATTTTGAAGCTTGACTACTGAAACATATTAATCATGTAATGTTGAATTTTTTTTTCTTTTTCGATTTTTCAAAAATTATATAAGGGAAATTTTTTGATTTGCCAGGTCCTTAATATACTAAAACCCACAAAAAATTCTCGACCTAAACAACTAAATAAATGGGGCGCTCAGAATTTAGTTAGCTTTAATACAAACAAGATTCAATGTTGTCTAATTTCTAGGAACGAAAATAAAAATTTCCCAGGCATTCTCTTTGGTTCGAATACCCTGAAGATGTGTGACATCATGTCCATACTGGGCGTCTCAGTCGCTTCTGACCTGTCTTGGAATGAACACATTTCCTTTGTGGCGAAATCTGTAGCAAGGAAAATTGGCTTCTTATGCATGTCCAAGCGATTTTTCACGCCCCTGCACCTTCTCACGCTCTACAAGGACCAAATCCGCCCCTGTCTCGAATACGGCTCGCATCTGTGGAGAGGGACTTCAAAAAATTATCTTGCTTCCCTGGTTGCAATTTAGAAACGAGCTGTCAAGACTAATTAACGATTCCACCCTTACCTACTCCTCGACTCGCAGCTCATCGAAGAAGTGTTTCCGTGTTTCCCCTATTTTATAGATACTATCACCACGGGTCCTCTGATGAGTTATAATCAGTAATTCCTCCCAAAAGTATGCTTTGCGCGTAGCACGCGTTTTGCCAATTCCCAACACTCTTTCGCGGTTAAATTGGAAAAGTGCCGGACCACTTCATTCGACAATACGTTTGTCCCCATGACTTCAAGGAACTGAAACTCCCTTCATCTTTCCCAACACTTATGATTTTCAAACCTTCAAAACCCGGGTACACAAACACCTACGCCTCCACCCTTTCACTTGATCAACTTTCCCTGCTCCTCGGTAATGCAAGGGTCTTTCGAGATCCATAGGGGCTGCATCTTACTGGTGCGCCCTTCTTGCATTCGAATGCATTAAAAAAAAAATGTTTCCGCATTTTCTCTTTATTATTGGTACTATCATGGCAGAGTCTTTAATGGGTTCACATTTAATTTGGGCAAGATATGCGATTTGAAAGCATTTATTATCCCTCATGGTTTAAATCGAACCAAGAATTCATTTTAAAATATTTATTGAAATTAGCCAGAAGAGTTAATTTTTCATTTAAATTTAAACAAATCTTTTACTATAAGTAAAATATATTTTTAATTCAATGATCCATGAATATATTTAAAATTTCAACACATTTTTGTTTTCTTTAGTATAGGACTTTTAGGCATTCTTATTATAAAAAAATCATGTTTAAAACTGTACTATAATAAATAAAACCAACGTTGAATAAATCGATGAATTCAAGAAGGGTTATTCTAATTAATGTGAGAAAGATGACAAACATATTTGTTTTATTATATAGAAGAATTGAAATAACCAAATTATTAGCTAAAATCCAATTTCTCTATGTCATTTTATATACATATTTATTAAAATCATTTTAAGAAACAACATCATTGTGTCATTATTAATTTATAAATATCAATATATATTTATTTATTAATTTTCAACATACATCGTGAATATAAAACAATATAATATGAAAATGTGGAAAAGACTTTTAAGATAAAACACGATAAATGTGAGAGAGAGACCCCGCCCCCAGGGACTCTCATACCAAAGGGTCCATGTTTTTGATCTGTCACCCAATAAACTAATTATTTTATGGCCGATAGTACTCACAATAAATGTCTTACATTGGTTGAAAAATTAGAGACAGGGGACAAATAGCGTCTTTAAATAAATAAAAATTTCGACGTTTTGATCACAACACTACTTCTATAATGGCATTTCACTTAATACCAATCATAGATGAAGTGTGGTATTTTTATTGAGTAAGTTTGTTAATAGTGATTTTTGAATGAACAATTAATCCAACTAGAGTATTTTAAAAAATTATAAAATTGTAAACCATCATTGGTATAGGCGTAATTTCATTTTTATTTTTTCCGTTTGGGAATATATCAAATAATTTTTTTTTTTTTTAAGAATTCCTCTATACACGTGGGATCGTCAATATTAAAAAGATATGACTATGAAATTTCATCGAGTAGGAAGTAAATTGTAGGCGTGTACTAGTAGTAACTATGGAAATATAATTTATAAGAAATTAATAGATTAATTAAAAATAAAATTGTGTATATTTTTATCACAAAATTAAACTTGACCAATTTATGAAAATGAAAAAAGGGTATAAATATTTAAGAATCCATTTTTGGAATATTGCTATAAATAATATAAAGGGTAGCTTTAATTCCATTAAAGAAAATTATGACTTTGTTATATCCTCTATAAGGGAGGCGTCGTAGATCATGAATACAAATAAAAATTTAGGTCGGAACCACAAATCGATATTGGATATATATGATCAAGTTTAATAGTTGGGTAAATAATAAAAGGCATAACAGATGGATTAGACGAAGAATTTATTTGGACAATAATTCATGAATAGTAATAAATAAATTAAGAGAAAATTGGGTCACATGATTAGAATAATAGTAGTTAAAAGTTCTTTTGTCGGGACTAGGCGAGTCTTAGGATTTTTATAAATAAATCTAAGAGAGTATTCTCTGCTTGACGTAAATATACACACATCAATTATCTTCAGTCTTATAATTAATATATTTAGATTATTTTTGGGGGCATTAGACAGTAATTGAATACCTGTTCTGGTATTAATGGAAGTAATTAATTATAGTCAAGAAAAAATCAAAGAGTAGGTTCTCTGTTTGTATATATATATATATATATATATATATATATATATATATATATATATATATAACATACATTTTACATATATATTATACATGTATTTTTTATTAAAAATAAATACATATATATAGCAGAGGAGGCTCCCCTGAAATCATCTAGATGACATTAAATATAAATATATAAATGCAAATCCACAAAAATCTAGTTTCTAAATTATAATTTTATTTACTATTACTTTTATATTCCAATATTTATATTACGTGATTATTTAAAAAAAAAAATCGGATTTTTGTTTAAAAAAAATATTCTCCCTCCAAATTTGGCCATGTCCCTGATATAATATGATTAACGTATCACTTTATATTCTTGTTAAAAAAATGTATTTCTTGTATGTTCATATTATGATTAACGTATCAGCTTATATTTTTGAAAATTTATTTTGTACCTACTTGTATTATTATGTATAAGGACACTATTGTCCGTCTAATGATTTAAAATAAAATAAAATAAATTGTATACTTTTTATTTACTCGATTATCATTTCGAACGCTTTGCTTTCCTCTTCCATCTTTTTTTAAATATTCTATTTGGATTTTTTTTTTATTTGAGCGTCACGCCGTAATTGAATACCTGTTCGGATATGAATGGACTACACATACCTCCATTCATATTCCAACAGGTATTCATTTACGACTTAACGCTTAAATATAATAATTATATGATGGCGAAGAAAAGAGATTTAAAATTATGATCTCAAACAAATAAAATTTTAGTACCTAGAACACCGAGCGATGCTCGTTGAGACCGTGACAGATCGAATTGTCAACACAAAAAGCCCTTAAACCGAGATCGTTAAAGTCGTTTTCGAGAAACCGATTCTCTCTCTCTCTATCTATCTATATATATCTATATATATACCGGGTGAGTTTTTTATCTTGAGACAATCTAACTCTAAAACAGTGCATTTTATGGAAAAAAGTTTCAAATAAAAGTCTATTTATATCGAGGGGGAAACTAAACTACGCTATTGTTTGTCGACGTAGCTTTCAAGGGTATTTCGAGGTCAACTTTTGTTTTTTAAATGGAACCCTATATTTTTCTATAGGTCTAATTAATCTACAAAAAAAAACTGAATAATTTTCATAAGAAGTTTTTTTATACGACATCAAATGAACAAAATACATGAATCAATTAGATCTCAAAAAAATCTTAATAATTATTTTTAACTTAATTATCAAATAATAATGAATAAATTATCAATTATTAAATAAATATTTATTAAATCGAAAAGTCACAACAATGAAAATAAGTGTTATAATGAAATTTTCAACTTAAAACTATTGTACTTAGAATTCTTGAGTTTAAAAAAGTTTATTTCGCGTGTCAATCCAGTAGATAGTTATATTGTATTACTACAATAAAAATGGAGCATTTTTTGTTGAAGACAATTTATGGTGAATGGAATGTGGAAGAAGTGTTATGGGGTTGCCATTGAATGGATAACGAGCGTTTTCCTGACAGGGATACACCCTCAGGAGCTTCATTTTATGGTGTTGTAAAAAAACATGAAATGTAAAGGCTACCAAGTAGCTGAAACAGGTCAAGATAACGAAATTGGAACTGGAATTCATATAGAAGACTTACGATAACACTCTGGAATGTCACAGGACAGTGTCGAAAAATTATTAATTATTATTAAATTATTTATTTATTTTTATTTGATAATTAAGTTAAATAATTGTTAAAAATAATTATAATATATTTTTTTCTGAGATATAATTGATTTAATATTTTGTTTATTTGATGACGTATAAAAAATAGTTATAATGAAAGTTGTTCAGTTTTTTTTTGTAGATTAAGTAAACGTAACAAAAAATATAGGGTTCCATTTAAAAAACAAAAGTTGACCTCGAAATACCCTTAAAAGCTTGTTCTACGTCGAACAACAATAACGTAGTATTAGTTTCCTCCTTGATATAAATAAACTTTTATTTGAAACCTTTTTTTCATATAATGCATTGTTTTTGAGTTATAAGACTGTCTCAAGATAAAAAAACTCGCCCGGTATACAGTATATATATGTATAAGAATTGCTCGTTTAATATATTAAGATAAGATATGCGTTTATATATTTATTTATAAATTTATTTATATATGCAATTAATGTGTGTATATTATTTAGTGATATCAAGAAGAAGACACTTCGATTTATCAATAATCAATAGTAGTCATGAATAACTAGGTATTCACTTGTGAGAAATCATGTGAGATAGGTAGTAATCATAAATTATTAGAGATGAGAATATTCTCCGTTTGGGAAATAAGTTTAAAATAGACTTAAATGTACAATTGAGTTACAATGAGGAAGCTAAATTTAGACACACGTCAGTATTTTGAGTCTCGATAAAAAAACAATGTCTCATCTAATTTTAGTATAGACTATTTTATTTCGATTATTTTTAAGAGTAAAATTAAAAATTTTAAAAGGTAATGGACATAAAAAAATGTATTAAAAAATCCTAATATCTCGTGTATAAAGTATGCGACACTCGCAGTAACTTTCCCGCCATACTACATTTTCATGTTTCTATTTAAATAAAATCAATATCCCCCTAAAGTTTTAATTAGGCAAAAAAACACTATTTGAGGTAAATTTATAGACGAATCAAATAAACTTTTTCCTGTATTCTATTTGACTTCAAAAAACTCTTTTTTTCCTCAAATTCAAGTTCCGATTCTTCAAATATAAATATTTTGATTATTAAGATAAACCCACATCTACTGTATTTACATTTGATAAAAATTTTATTATTTGGTTATTTGGGGGAATCAATGAGTGTTATCAGAAAAGCAAACTAATACTGGTTCTTTTGTACTCACGGGGGAGTTATTTAAATTTTGTTTTTGAAAATTGGTAAAAATTCAAGAATAAATGTAAATTAACTAATTTGGACTTTGAAAAATAAGCAGTTTTTTAGTTATTTTTTAGCAGCGTAAAAAATTTAAAGTATTGACCCGCTCAACACGGTGGCCTTTGTTGCCATTTTCTGAGCGGGAAAGATTGGTTAGTACCCTTAGAGCCAATCGCAAAGTGATGTGGCAAAATAGCGAGGGCGAGGTCGTCACATCAGGGGTTGACTCTAGGGCTACTCCTAAAAACGGTAAAAGCCTGATAAGCGGGTCAATGTTTCTAATTTCGAGACGTGAAGTGTAATGTAAAATGTTTTTAAAATTAAAATTAGTCATCTTCCTTATATATATATATATATATATATATATATATATATATATATATATATATATTCTTTTATTAAATTTTTAATTATTTAGTGTTTTATGTTATAATTAGAGACCGCTAAAATTCAATCTCATTGAATACTTCAATTTGTGACCTTAATTGAGTCCATGGGTTCCGTAGTCTTTACCTGAGGACCCTTTGAAGTCGCGCTTGCCGCGAGACCCATTACAATACTTTCTCCCATGCTTCGCATTGGATAAAGTAATAATAATAAATAAATAATTAACAAAGTATCTAAAAAATAATTAAAATTTGATTGTATTGTGAATAATTTATGTTTACAAGTAATGGGGGCAAATTTAAAGGAATTTAAAACCTCTACTTTTACTTTGGAAGAAAAAGATAGGAAACTTTTCGTCATTTTCGTGTAGAGGAAAGTATCTAGTCAAATCAAAGCACAACTGAATAAATAGAAAAATGAGTGGGTTGTTGTTTTGTAGCTACGTTTACATCCTTTGTAATTCAACCTCCTACTTTGTAGTCCAACACTACACGCTTGTGGTTGAGGGTTATTTCAGTTTTCTTCGAATTTAAATTAGTGTCCTCCTGTTTTATTTCTTCATTTTTTTTATTCTTTCTCCAAAAATTTACTTTTAAAAAATCTGTATTTGGCAATATTTGACAAAAAATCTTCAAATATGCAAAAATATGCAGTATAAAATTTAACCCACAGTATCCTAGATGCATGATTCGGATAGATAATTGATCCCCTGGGTCGTATGTGGCGGCAAACCAAATTTGCAATTGCATAGGAATCCGGTCTCTAGTTATATAATAAATAAAAAAGTGATGTAAATGAAAGTCATTTAGTATGTGTGCACTATGTTTTTCTACTATTTTTAATGTTATTAAATGGGTTTGAAATGACACATTATTTTTAATGACTCTTACAGAATAAATGAATGAAATCATGTCAATTGCATTGAGAAAGAGTTTATTTATAAGCCCGGGTGTGCATCATCACTATTAGTAGTTAGTTCCTAGTTACTTTTCTCTTAAGTCTTATTTCCTTTCCCCAACCACTCCTGGGCTTTCTCAAACTCCCTACACCTCATTCAACTATCTCCTTTAGATATTTCCTATCTAATTTAACCCAATTAACGTTTTACCAGAAGGTAGTTTGACACTTTCATCATATCAAGTAAAAATAAAAGGATTCTAATGACGTTCCAATAGAATTCAAGATAAAGTATTAATTTTAATCAATTTTATAGAATTAAAAGGCTTTTAGAGGCGAGTAGCGGGGTTAATGAATAAATAAAATAGTTAGCCCAAGTGACATAGTTTGCTGTTGACATTTTTAAATTCTTTCTGATCCGTGTCGTGTTGCGTGCATCCGTATCCCAATGGAATTAATTGAAGGCAACAAGGGAGATGGAGATGATTTGAATTGCGACTATCTATCGCAAAAAGAGTAAATCGATGGCTCAGAACTATAGGAATGTATCTCCAAAAATGTGATTTTTGTTATGCTCTCTTTAGTGACAGAACGACGTACTCTTTACAATAAAAGAGATTTTGGAGTTACGTTTCGTATATTTTTGATACAAAAACAGTAACATGCAAACTGTTTCTGGTCTCCTGAAAAGTAGCCAATGTGGAGTTACGTTTCTCTGGTTCTGGGCTATCGAAATGTCATTGCCAGTAGAGACAGAAGCTATCCAACAACAATAATAATAATAATAATCTAAGACAAAAAATTATATACAAAGAACCTATTCATTCGTAATTTTGAAACACATACATCACATGAGTTAAGTTATTCCAAAGATAGATATCCTTTTATATATATATATATATTAATTGATTAATATTATAAAATAAGTTAACAACAGTGAGATAAGTTATTAAGAAGCCATTAGACAATTGATGAAACTAGAGTGAATTGATCCCAAGTTAGTGACATATCCTTTTATCCCCGAGGCTCCGATCTGGGTCAGAAAGGAAATTAAGTGCAATACTATTTGTCACTTGTGATGTGTGAAATATTTCGGAGTGTAATGACATTTCCCTTTTGTTAACTGTGCTCCATGTTTCCATTGACCCTCGTGGACACGTTTGCTGAATCATCCAACAAGTTGACTTCATCAAGTGCTGATAAATTCCTGTTCGCCCTCCCCCTTGGCATTTATTTTTATTTCATGAGATAAGAGATAAGAGAACGTATCTAAATCTCGACGCGAAGTCAGCTGTTTGGCAAATTGTTTATCAAATGACTGGGTATTATGTTCACAGAGATAGAATGAATCGTTGATCGTTGCAGTTCGAAATCTCGAATTCGCCAAAGAGTAGGTTGAAAAATAATCTCAACAAATCTGGCGTGATTAAACACAACTAAGTGACTTTACTATACCCCTTCCCCTTATCGAATATTTATATAATAATTTTATTCAATTATACATCAAATAGATATATCTAATTGTAAACATGTAGGAATAAGCCAGCTAAGAGCGAGCCGGGCATGTATACCGAAGTTTCGTTACCTCATATCTTCCAAAATACTTGAGATATCAAATATGTTCTTATTTGTCGTTTATAAGGGAATGTACAAATTCAAAGATTTTTTCAGAATTTTAAATTATTTTCTTTCAATCAGGTACAAAAATAGCTAAAAATAGGTAGGTTCTTTGAGGCTACCCACAGTGTCATTTCAAAGTGAATTAAATTTTTTAAAAATTCATATTTAATGACTACAAAATTCGACCACACCCTTATTCATTATCAAAATAGTTTTAGCTGTTTTTGGGATATTTAAAAATAAAAAAAAGCAAAAACTCCAATTATCTATCATCAAGTTTCTCCAATCAATTTCAATGGAATGCACGCAACACTATTTGGATTGGCTGTAAATATACCAAAAGCAAAACAGTGACAACGACCTTGGCTTCTTTAAAAATGCTCTTATTATATCCCTTTAATTTTCTGAAAGAGAATTTAGTTTTTGTGTTAATGAGCGTAAAGCAAATGTGCTAATGTTATATTTACAGGCTAATTAATCTCAGTTTTTTGTATCGTTCATAAATATTACGATCCTCTCTCTCGACTAGAAACACAATAGCTATATTCTGAAAGAATTAGGGCATTGCCGGTACAGACAGAAGATGGTGGTTAATATACATAGAAAAAATATTATGAGTATATATATATATATATAGAATAACCAACATTTGCAATAAAGCAATGTTAATGGTGTCTCTGGTATGTCATGTGAAATAATCTTTGTTCATATTTAATATACATTGCATGTCGGTTGCCCTTCGCTGCGTTTTGATACCTGAGATCAGACAGTCGAGCTAGCAATGTGAGAAAAATAAAAGTAAATAAATAAATAAATCTGGAGTAACTTGTGCACACCCCATGAGTATAGTCTGTATGAGTATGAGTCTAGGCCTTGTACCATGCTTTAATTTGTAATAACAAATTTAATAATTGAAAGTAATAGTGAAATTTAATAAAATATTTATTGAAATTATTTAAATATTCTTTTTTAAACATCAATTTTTAATCAAAGAAAAAAAACATGTGCCGTGAAATTAAACCCTTTAAGTTTCTAAATTTTTTCAAACAAACTTAGATAAATAAATTTTCCCACAGATTTTAGATTTTTATATTCTCTTATAATTAAATATAATTGATCAATAACAAAGAAAATGTTATTTTTGATGAATATCGTAAATTAAAAAAAAAAAAAAATATTCAACTCGTTTTTGAGAAAATGACGAAAAGTAAAAAACGCATATAATAGTAAATGGGTACTTCCGGTAGGCCGATTTGAACAAATGCCTTAATGTGATTTCTTAAAACAATAAACAACTCAAATTTGTAATTTTATTTTTTAGAGATTTTGAGTTTTAAGTGTTACAGACAAAAACGGTAGTTTATTGTGCTCTGAGGAACATAAAACGATTAGTTTTAATGAAAACCTATGTATACTTCTAATTAGTATTCAAAAATTGGTAGTAATATTGGTCTTATTATAATTTAAAGACCTCAAAAAGTGAATTTCCGGAGTAGCCATTTCGATACTTCACTTATTCTTATACCTAAGTGAAAGTAAAAATATACTTTCGAGGTCAACTTTTAAATGATTCACAAAATAAAAATATTCTGAATTCATTTCCTGAATTAAAATAATTACAAGAAATTTAATCTAAGAATTCTTTTAATAATACTGGTGGGGAAAGAAAGCAGGTTTTGTGTACGAATCCCTCCGGCCAAAGCCTGTCTTGTCTGTTAAATTTGATTGGATTAAAATAGAAGGATGAAAATCAAGCAAAAACTAACAAATATAATTCAATTAAATGTTATGTTTAAATATCCTGCATTAATTTGATAAATGTCCTTTAATAAATAAAAAATAAAAAAAGATTTTTTTTTCACAAGAATGTGGAGAAAAATTAAAAAAGACAATCAATTGTAGTCGCGGGGTTTCGTCAATTTATTTCTACTTTTTCAGCAACTAAATATATATTACAAAAAATATGACATAGTCATAGAGGCTAGTAAAGATTATTCATATATTGTATGAATGTATAAAATATGTATATTTTTGTAATATATATTTTAGTTGGTGAAGAAATTGAAATTATTTGACAAAAAGTCAGACTTCAATTGATAGTTTTGTCCCTGTGAAAATTAATTTAATCTTAATATGGACAAGAACTAATTGATATTATTTTTATACTTTGTTCATCTCAATCTTGATTGTATGTATTTGATGTACTTGAGAAGCGTGGGTTTGACACCCCATGTCCCCTCCTTCGAATGGGGGGAGCAGATGCCAATCTTTTCATAGTAATTTATATGATTGGTTAAATTGTTATTTGATATAAAAATGAAATGAAATTAATATTGCATTTCAGCTAAAACGTGAACTATATAATATATATACATTAGGATGCTCCTTATTTTGGATATTTTCGAATATTTACACTGACAGGGGCTCATATGGTTAGAAATAAATAAAAAAAAATATCTCCCAAGTTTCAAGTCTCTATATAAATTTTAACCTAGTAGCACTGCATAGCGATTAAGTTTCCCATCTAAATAACATGGGGTGGCATTGAACGATCAATTTTTTTCCGGCCAAAGTAATGGTTCAAAAAATTTGAAACTCTGTAAGCTTTATCCTTATAATAGTAGCTATCATTCAGAATTTTTACAGATTTTTAGCTATTACAATTTTGGAGTTACATCTAGATAAAATACTGCTATATCTTAGTATTAGTAAGTTATAGACTCCAAAATTATAATAGCTAAAAATCTGTAAAAATTCTGAGGGATAGCTACTATTATAAGGATAAAGTCTACAGAGTTTCAAATTTTTTGAACCATTACTTTGGCCGGAATAAAAAATTGATCGTTCAATGCCAAAAACCCCATGTTATTTAGATGGGAAACTTAATCGCTGTGTAGCACTAGGTTAAAATTGAGATAGAGCCTTGAAACTTAGGGGATATTTTTTTTTTTATTTATTTCTAACCATATGAGCCCCTGCCAGCGTAAATATTCAAAAATATCCAAAATAAGGAGCACCCTAATATACATATTATGTAGTCTCCAGCTACATAATAATCTTTAATCTTTCAAGACCCGCATCCACAGATACCTTCAACTCTGACCCAATCCCTGAAATTTCTTCTTATTTTCACAATACAAGGATCCACCTACCCCGGACTACAGAGTTTTTACTTCTTCTTGTATCATTATCATTAGAAGAAAAAAATGAAGCATCGATATCAGAACGAGATAAGAAGTAGCGGTCAGATAATAGAAAGAAAAGGTATCCAAAATATTTTTTAAAATTAAATTAAAAGTTGGAAATGATTTTTAATTTATGAAGGGGTTAAAATAAGAGAGGTGCAGCTTTTATTTATGAACTCCCGCTAACGTTTCGGCTATTAGTTGTAGCCGAGGGGTGAACCGCGACCTAAAATCGTGTACACCTACTTCCACTTTCATCTCCAAGTAGAAGACAATAGATGACAAAAGATTATCTAATGAATTCTAAAATAATTCCAAAGACGGTGTACACCAAATTCCAGTCACGGTTCACCCCTCGGTTGTAGCCATCTTCAGAGCTAAACAATGACAAACGATGTTAACAATATTAAATCGGCCTTGTCCGAGTATATCAATCAATCAAAAAAGACACCTAAAAAAGATACTTAAATCTTTGCTTTCACAATAATAATTTTGTTTTTCTACTCACCGGGAATTTGTCAATATTTATATAAAAAAAATTTGGATACACCAGTCATCAGATAAAACTATATATACAAGAAATATACATGTGATATATACAAAACTATAATACTATCATAAATAAAAGCTACACGTCTCTTATTTTAACTCCTTCATAAATTAATACAAATACAGCTATAAAGAATTCCTAAAATAAATAAAATGATTATTTTTTAGAAATGCCATAAATAAATCTTCTAAAATACCACTAAAATATCCTAAAGGGGAGTGAAAAGCAATTTTTCGGTGACCTACTAGGCAATGATTAATACATTTTTGGAAGCTGACTAATTTCATTTATGGTCTCACTTAGAAGAATTAGGATCAAGTATAGGTTCTTAGAAACGAGCATGAATAAATATTTTCCTTTCTCATTGAGCCCCCCTCTTTCTTGAGTTGGGGTACTAAGATGCCATGGCCTGATTCAATGCTAATATGGCATCGAGATGGCTTCGAGAGGTCCGTGGAGTCTGACGTGGAGGCCCTCACCAACGCAAAGCCCCCGTCCCGTTGCTTCTGGGCCCACTCGGATCAACTTCCACTTCATATCAAGAATTTCCTCTTAGAGGGCTACTACGACGATTCAATCAATGCACATTTTTTCTTTTATATCAATTACTCAACAAATAGAATGGGTAATACTATTAGTAGTAATAGAAATTAGGAAAAAAAGAAGAGTAATGGAAAGTAGGAGGGAAAAATTTGAAGTTGAGATTTTTACAGATTTTACGCTTCAGGGTCTCCATCAAATAGGTAGTTCGAATATTGAGGTTTAGGCTAGTTTCTAAAAAAGTGACGTTTTTTTTTTTTTTTTTTTTTTTTTAATAATACTTTACCAACCTTTTGGTATTGTGGATTTGTGAGTAAATGAAACATGCGAATCAAGTAATTTATTAAATAATTCTGACTGGTTATTCTACTAATCTAGAAATTATTTTATTATTTTTGAAAAAGGAGAGAATGAAATTGAGCACCCGACAGGATACGAACTAGCGATCGCTCTTGTATATTTAATAAATAGTGCTTGGAGCACCGAGCGATGCTCGGTAACTTTTTGCCTCTAAATAGATTAAATTTCAAGGCTCTGCGACTTACCGAAGACGAATATTTATTTTACGACACTCCTAATTTACACCCACTTCCTTTATTTCAATCGGATTAAAATCTATACACGACTAATAACCCATGACACTTGAAAGTACACCAATTTTTAGCGAAATCGTTACTCTCGTTTTTGAGAGAAAAAAAAAAAAACGAAAAATCTTTCATGTAAATGTCAACTTACGGTGTTCCGATTTTGACCAAAAGTTTGCTGTATTCCTTCTAGCATATATCGAGCTTAAAGTTTCGAATTTCATAGCTCTGAGATTTATGGTTGCGAAACGCAGGGGGGGTACATTCTTACGAACCTAAACATCAACTTCCGGTACTTTTTTAGCCAAAATCTTGTGGTACTTCTTATAGCCTCTAGATTGCTTAAGTTTCAAATTTCAAGACTTTGCGACTTACCGAAGACGAGATATGAACGATTAAAATATTTATTTTGCGACACACCTAATTTACACCCCTAAATACACCAATTTTTAGCGAAATCGTTAGAGCCGTTTTCGAGAAACCGGATTATAGATATACATACATATATACAAGAATTGCTCATTTAATAAGATAAGATAAGCTATAAGAGAGATCGAGGTTTTGAATCTTGTTGGGTGTTCAATTTCATTTGCTTCCCTTTTCAAAAATAATAAAATAATTTCTAGATTTGTAAAATTAAGTCAGAATTATTTAATAAATTGTTTGACTTGCGTGGATTATTTACTTAAAAATAAAAATTAAAAAACCAACCTTTAAAATAGTAAATTTTCTTGTTTATTTGTATTTTGGAAATTTCTCCATTGACTTTGATAAAAAATGAATATGAATCAACAGAAAGCCTCAGATGCTACAAAAACGCTTATTTTAATTATTTCTGTAAAAATGATATAATCAGAGATTTTAACAAAAGGGTCGAATTTTCAATATAATGTAGACAATATATAATCTTATTTGTTTAAGGAAAGTTATTAGATAAAATAAATATGATGATAAAATAAGGGACCACATATTTTTTACTTTATAAATTTTTTATTTAGTAATTGAATGAAGAAATATATATTTTTTTTTAAATTGTTAATTTAAATTATTATAGATGAATCATTTGACAATTATTGTAATTGGTTTTTGATTAAATAAAGAGAGAAAAAATATTAATTAGATAAGGACTAAGTGGAGTATTGCAATGGTTCCATAAATTCGAATTAAGGGTTTCCCCATGTCTCCTTAATCCATTTTTTAATGATCATTAAACTCTATTCCAAAAAGTTCATACATTTAATATTTTGGAAGCTACAGGACCTTATAGACAACAACGTCTTACAATAAGGATTCCGTTTTGAAAAATAAAACGGCTATAATATATTTAGTATTCACTTTAAATGTTCTTTTTAATCTGAACAAACGGTATTCTTATTGGAATTCTGTGATGGGCTTAATCTAGGTTTTATTTTTTAATTTATTTGAAAATATTTCCATGTAACTATGCAATGCAGAACTATGAGTCATTTGACATGAAATTGAGAAACGTGAGGAAATTTGATGCATAGAGTGATGAGAAAATAAAATAAAAATAATTATGTAAATATTTTTCATCGGATATATTTGTTGAAACTTGGATGGTTGAGTTGCTTATTAAAAATACTTGAAGAAAAAAATATACATTTGTCTTACTAAATTTTTTATATTTCTGGTTGGCTTGGATAGTAGAGTCCATTTGGCATGGGCATGTGGAATATTTTATCATGTTAAAATTTTATCATGTGTTAGTGGAGGAGCCGGGTTTTTTGCTGGTCAAATTCTTTTATTCTTTTATGAGTGAGGTTTGAACTTGGTCCTCCTGCTCCAGCATCGTCATCAAGACAATTACGAAGCAGTAGCAGCCACCAAATTTTATTACTAAACAAAACATGAAATGAAATACATCAAACAGTCTATCTATGATCGTTATCAATCATAAGCTGTCACCATGAAGGCCGATTAAAAGAAATTATTTTCAACTGTTTATTGTGTCTCAGTTTGTCCCATGTTTTTTTTTTTTTTTTTTTTTTTTTTTTTTTTAATGATATTGATGAGAGAAGGAGATACACCAGAAGGTGGATCCCCTAAAGGCCTGTATGGACTGGCCCCTCAATCGTGAAAAGAACAGAGCAGAAGGAAAAGAAGCCGGGATCACGAGCCAATCTCAGAAACTTAGATACAATTCAATATCCAATTTACCAAGGTTTTAGGGGCTTCGAGCAGTGGTAACATCTCCGCGCGATAAATTCGGTTAAATTTATCTCCCACTTAATTTTTATTACCAGACCCTATACTTACAGAAAAAATGTCTGGGTATAGCCGGGAATCGAACCCGAGACCTCCGGGTTGCCAGTCAGTTGTTCTGACCATTACACCACCGATGTTATTGTTTCAGTATGAAATTTAGAATAACTGATAGATTGTTTTATCGATTTACTTAAAAATCACATTGTACTCCAACCCTCCAATTACCCAGAAAAACCAAAATGATTTTAATCAAGAGTAGGTACATATGATTCTTAATAAACAAATATTAAGCTGCTTTCTAGCAAGTAGTTTTTGAATTAACGAGAGGAGACTAAATAAATGTGGTTAAGACAAAATGACTGCTTGGTGATTTTTTTAAAATTCTGTCTTTGGTTAAATTCGCACCACATTTCTGGGCGCCTGCAGGGGGGCGCAAAAGAGTGCCCCCCCCCCCCCCCCCGGGTCGAATAATAAAAAAAAATCTGACTTCCGGCCAGGCCTCACTTAACTATGTTTAATGTTGGGTTTTCGTAATTAAGCACTAGTGAATTAGTGTATTCTACTTGTGAAAAAATACTCAAAAATTAAATATGTATTTAAATAAACATTTAATAATGTAATTCCAAGCTTTGGACCCTCCACCCTGAAAATTTTACTGCGGGCGCTCCTGACTAGATTTGTACTAAATTTCAACGGAATCCGCCAATTAGTTTCAGAGATATACTGCTAAACACAACAGTGCAATAGATTTCCGAACTAATTTTAATATAATTTCTTCTACTATCTTTTAAGGTTATGTATAAGAAATACTAAGGGTCCCCTAGTAGGTACTACGTCCCTGACTTGTAATTTTATTTTTATTTTTTTTATTTTATTCGATATACGGGAGTTATCCCAGTTACAATTTACACTTTTATACAATAAATTAACAAAACTAAAAAACCAATTTTAAATTGAGTAGGTAAACAATTATTTTTATAGAGAAATGTTTGCGGAATTTAACAGAACAAAAGTCACATTGATACATAGATACATACAGGTGAAGCTAATATTAAGCTTGTAATAATATAATACAATTTTTTAAGACATTTAATCGTAGTGTGAACAATATCTTTTGATATCCCTCACTTCATGTAATGAAGTCAAATTGTGTAATAATATAGGTTTGCCATTTTTAAAAATGACGGGCCAAGTGTTGTTTTTAACTCAAGTCAGCTCTTAAGTTCTAACAGCCTTATTTAATAGGAAATTAAATTTTATATAAAGCTATCATTTTTAATTTTATAATTTAATCATCAATTTAATTGATTGTTTTCAAAAGGTGGAAGGGTGGCTGGTAATTTTCAAAGAGAAGGTACAGGGAATAACTAGTCATGAATTTCTCGGTGGATAAAAAAATGAATTTATTTGCCTTCAGCAGCTTCGCCCTTCACCATTGAAAGGGCGTGGCTCCATCGATTAAGAGGTGGGAAAACGTAGGGCTGCTGGGCTGCCCATGCCAAAATGGGCCCCGAGTCTATCGAACTATACCATGGCAAATTCACGGACTCACTAGCCCGCCACACCGCAAACCAAATAGTCCCTCTTTAAGGAAATATCAATAGTATATAATTATTAGTATTAATATAGTTATTATTCGAAACCAAAAGGAAATATTTACACTTTGATTATACATTTAATTATTCTCTATTTTGTTCATTGAAGGAGACTATAAAAGAGTGTGTCTTCTGCTGGAATTATAAATTGTTATAACAAGACTATAGTTTCGAGGGTTTTGCCCTCTTCATCAGTCTATTACAATTGATTCAGAGGAATTAATAATAAAATTTATAATTCCAGCAGAAGACACACTCTTTATTGTCTCCTTCAAAATATAAAAATTTGCTACCCTCGGCACAAAAACTTTCAATTTAATTTTGTGCATTGTTAATTTTTTTTTTATTATATAAAATATATAATCGATGGTATTTTTACTAAAGTTTTTCGAAATATCTCACAAACGACTAAATTAAAAATTAAAAAAAAATACAGTTTAAAGTCTAGAAAAATATCTATACAAAAAAATATATTTTTGAAGCATTATTTATTTTGTCGAAATGTCTGTTCGTTTTATGAGTGAATTTACTGAGTTCGAAAATTTTGTGAGCGAAACATCTCAAAATATAATAAGAATATCAAAATGAAATATTATATTTAGTTTTAAAGTGGGATTAAGTGCTGATTAAATTAAGGTTGAAATCGAAACAGGTACTTGACGTTTACTGTTATTTTTTTAAACATAATTATATCTCTTAAATTATAATTTCTCTAATTTTTGCTATATCTTTTTTTAGGCCAAAATACTCCGATTTTGATAATTTTTTTTTTTTATTTATTTATATTTTTTATATCAAAGAACTACTAGTTGGCTTTAAACATTTTTGAAATATTTCGAAAGAACTAAGCAAAAACTCTCAATTCTGTTGTGCACAATTACAAACACCTATATATATCTTTAGTTTTTGTTTAGTAAAAATATAATTATATAAATAAATTAGAAGTAACAGGTACATGATAAAGACAAGTGGTGAGTTAGATCACCTCAGATTTTTTTTCAGCTTTCATATAGAAATAGAAAGTGCAACAGTGGAAGTATCCCTGGAAACTCACCGGAAATACAAGTTTATAGGGCTCTCTTTAATTTAATTAGATCATTTTTAGCCATTAGTCTCGAAAACGGTAAATCTCAGAGAAATTAAGAACATAAGCTTCTACGAGAATGTATGGGCGGGATATTGAAAAGTTCTTTAATTTCATCAGTTCGAACGATTTCTTTTTTCATTCGCTGCTTTATAAAAAATTTTATCAATTAAACTTTTATCAAAATCGTTTAAATATAAGACGAGTTTAGGGTTATTTAATTTTTTTTTTTTTTTTGTTTGTTTTTTGTGAAAATCTATAGAAATCTCAAAGTTTTCTGGGAGAAAAGGTTTATTTTAAAAGAATTAATGACAAGTGTTTTATTTAAATCTTGAAATTAAAAATTATAAATGTTAGTTTATTCGGCTATATTAAAAAAATGCCAAATTCTAATATTAATCTTTTATTTTTGAGAATTTAAGGGTGCTTCGATTAAAAAGATTATATATATTCTTTCTTCTTTTCTATTTTCTCCTGTTGATTTTAGCTATTTTTCAATCCTTGTAGTCACATCGCGATAACCTATATCCCCCATCGCCAGGGCATAGCCAATAAAGTTTTAAAAGAATCCTGACTGATTTCATTGTACTCGGATGCGGGATTCAGATCACATCGGTAAGGCCTCTAAGATAGGAAAATATCACTAGATCTCGGTCTCGATTGACCATTATGGCTTACGACCAGAAGATATCAACATTTATTTATTTATTAAAATATGAATTTTATTTTTATTCTAATATTACTATGTTATAGATTAAAGAGGGCGATAAGTGTAAGCCATGTGGTGTGCACATTAGGTTAATTTATTTCTGTATAAATCATGTCATAATCTGTGAAATAAGAACATTATAGGTGCTTGAGTAAGATTAAAAATTGATCAGAGTCATCTGTAATTCTCTTTTTCCTAAGGAATGAAAATTGAGCTGATTATTAATTAACCTGATGAATGATAGAATTTTAATGCACCCCCCCTAAATCAGGTGATTAGTCAGGTGCCTTTGAGTCAAGGGCTGTGTGTGCGTGACCAACCCAAGTCACCTACTCACAATTCTTAGGTTTCATGGGAATTTCAATCGATTGTTTGTCAAAAAGATCAACGTTAAATATTTAGTCAAATCAAAGCTCAACATCTGTTTACAATAAAAATTGTTTTGGAATTCGGAAATAAATCGATATAGGAGTAAAAGTGATAATTTAACTCAAAAAATATCATATTTTAATAATAATAATAAAAACATTAAAGAACATATTTACAAAATAATATTATTGAAAATGGCTCACTAATGTCCGAATGGTCTCTCTGGATAAATGTAATTTTCCCTTAAACTTACCAGGAACCCTAGATTTTCAGAAAAAAATAACGAGTGGTTTCTGCGAGAAATAGTGATAATTTTATCTCAAATATTTCCGAGTTAGATTAATTTAAATGAAAATAGTCTATATCAGCAGAGTTTCTCAACCGGGATTACCCCGAACTCTAGGATTTAACCCTAAATTTACTATTGCAAAGATTTCTAAAATATCGGTTATGTGGCTAGCTTGCTATTACAACAAAACGAATTTTCTATACCCAATCGGGTAATTGACCCTATGAGAAACAGATAAAATATTTATAATTATATAAAATTATTCCAGAAAACCTTTCAATTTAAAAATAATTTATAATTATATTTACATCAAGCAGAGAACAACCTGATTGATTTCTCTTTATGAATCAACAACTCTGCTACTCTCAGCAAAACAAAATCTTTTCCATTTCCAAGATGGTTTATTTTAAATTGAAATAACTATAATAATTATCTAACACTAATAAGCAAATGGCCTAGATCAGGAGCGTTTCTCAAGCGAGGTTGCCCCGAAACCTAGGGTTTCTGTAAAAAATCAATAGGGATTCCGTGAGATAGTATGCAAACAAATATTTTGAAATTAGTTTATTTTAAATAGAAATAAGTATGTCAGTTTCCGAGAACATGGTAACATATGGGTTAAATGTATTTCTTCTCTTACACCTGAAACACGTATATAAATCCTCGTCGTATTTTGAATTATTCTAATTTAGTCTGAACACGAACAGATTTATAGATTTTAGATAACGAGTGAAGTTATTAAAATCGAATTTATTAATTTATTTAACTGTTCCCTTAAGACATTGAATATTATTTCAAGGGATAAATAAAGGGTTATAAAACGCTGATCTAAGAAACAAAACTCGAGATTTGCCTTTGCTGGATAAATGTAATGATACAATGGTGACCGATATCTAGAGATACTGATAACATTTTTACAGATATTTCCTTTAGAATGAACAATTCTGCTAAGTCCGGCCCCCCGCATTTATTTACGTCTGACCTTTCTTTTTCGAAATAACCCAATCACCACTGTATCACAATTTTCTTTGAGAAATCTTGGATTTAAATCTATAATCACTTGAAAATAGAATCAGAATAAGAAACCGAAACGTTGTGAATAAAATAAAATGATTTCACAATGGGTAAAATTAAACTTCTTTATAGATCACTTTTTTAGACCAAATGATTCCCACCCTTGAATTTTTCTCAAGTATCGCCCTCATTCTTTTTAAGATGGAAGAGTCATAATCTTATAATATATTTATTGCACTTTGTTGCATCGTTATCATGAAAAAAAGTATACCAGAAAGAACCTTCTTCTTGAAAGATATAAGGAAGGGAATTCCAAATACTATTCGAAAAAATTAATTCGATTTGTTTCTAAATTTGACAGCTGATGATGGGTGCTGAATTAATTCGGGAATTATAATATCTTGAAAAATGTATTTATGTTTGCTATTATGTTTATGATACAGATATACATAAGCAAATCGAAATCTAGTATATCATAATGAAGCCTTTTAGACTATCATATTGATATTTGTTTATTTAAATATTGATTTTATGAAATATAAATCAGAAGTGATCCTTCAATCCATCAACATAAATAAACAAAATGTCTCTTCTAACATACTCAAAGGAAAATATTCAAACTGGAATATCAAAAATAACTAATGGAATGAAGGCAATTTAAAAAATAATTGAATTGAAGAATGAATTTAATTTAATAATAAATGTTCTTAAGGTAAAAGAAGAAAGATATAGAAATGAACAAAATGAATAATAAATAATTAAAAAGATTTTCTTGACGAGAGAGAAAGAGTTGTTGATTTTTAAGAGGAAATCAAATATTTATATGTATATTTAAGTATATCAAGTAGATCCCCCTTTGATTTACTCTTAAAAAAATACATTCATATTCTTTTATTATTTGCTCTCCATTTAGAATATGAAGCTCTAAAATTTTTTGATCATCAGGTCAATTAAATTTAGGCAAGGGAAATATCAAAGAAATATGAATAATTTGATTGGCCAATCTCTACCTGCAGTGGCATTGCCCGATATCCTTAAGATGTATTTTGTATAATCGATGTGTTTCTTATGGAGATAGCTGATGCAAGTAAAATAACTGAAATTTAGGTTCATCAATGCAAAAAAATACTTTGCTTAAAATTAAATGACCATGAATGGTTTAACATTAAAGAGAGATGGTCTTTATTATCTTGGTATTATCGATGATGAATATATCATAAGCTACAATTAGTAGTAGTTAATTAGTAAGATATAATCTAAAAACATATAATTAACTTTTTTATTAATTAAAGTTCTGTGATTTGAATCTTGAAAAAACAAATGTATTATTTTGTTAAAGATTACTATGAAACATTTGACAATGAATGCGAAAATTGGTGTTAGTTTATACTTTATTAAATTCATTTTTACTATCGCATGTTATAGTTGAAAAAAAAAATTGAATTATAAAAAAATCTATAAATATTTACAAATAACACGGGTTTATCAACACTCCTCTCGGGCAAATTAGAAACAAATCAAACAAACGCATTAGCCCACTCGTTTAATTCTAAATACATAATGATAACGATGCAAGAAGAAGTTGCACCAAAAAAGTACAAAATCTTTAGTCTGGGGTGAACTCCTGCATCGTGAAAAGAAGAAATTTCAGGCATTGGGTCAGACTTGGATCTGTGGATGCGGGTCTTGAAAGATTATAATATATGTCACAGGGAAGAAAGACGAGGAAAGAGTTTCAGTCTCAAGAAGTCATAGGGACAACAATATGGCAAAGGCGTTTGTTCGGTTAGTATTTAATTTAAACGCAAAGGGGTGTTGAATGTTTGAAAATCGTGTATTACGCAAAACTTTAGGTGGGATGCGATATAACTTCTAGACCAGTGTTTCTCAACCTTTTGTAGAGCGAGGAACCCTAGACCACTTATTTCTAAGAAACCCCTACATCAAAATATGGATATATAATTTTCGTCAAAATATCAACACCTATTGTTCTTTATAGCTTCCAAATATAATATACCGCCGCCGATGACGGTGTTACCACATTTTAAAATTTGCTAGGTTTTGGGAAATTGGATACAAAAAATGAGCAATTTGAACCTAACATTTTTATTTTCATGAATAATATTATTATTATATTTATTAGAGCAGCAAAAATGGTATCACTGAAAATAATAGTGATGTTCATCGCATTCTAAAGTATCAATGGTTTTATTTGACTATAAGGTAATACCTACTTAGAATCAGAAATTTAGTATTTTTCCTTTGACATAACAAATTTTTTGAAAGGGTGATAGTACTAACTACTATTTTTGTTTTTCTATTTTTTCTTTTATTGACCCCTAGGCGCGGGGAACCCCAAACCTCCCTTTGTGGAACCCTGGGGTTCCGCGGAACCCAGGTTGAGAAACACTGTTCTAGAGGGTGGGTATAGAAATTGAAGGAAAAAGTGGCAATTTTTTAAAGAGAGTACGATCTCTATAATTTTTTGCTGGTTTAATATAAAAATGTATAACTTGGAGAAAACTGCAGCTTATTAACAGACTTATGTATGAAAGCACTAGAACGAACATTTGATGATTTCTGTTTGTTCTTGGATATCGTAATCCAGATACACAAACAGGAAAACAAAATCATAAATGATTTCTCCTCCTGTTTAAGACATTTTTAAAAACAATGAGATTTTTTTGAGTGAATTCAAAACTAGGGCTCAAAACTTTGCCTGCCTCCCAGGCGTTCGGAGTGATTTTCAATCATTGTCCGAAGCAAAAGTACATTGTTAAGATGACAAGTGAATGGTTCTGCCAACATGTGGATTGTAACCTCCATATGTTCGCGTGCGTGAATCATGTGTTGGCGGTATGTCCACGTGACAGAGCGGAAGAGGGGGAGGGCGCCGGCCGGCGCCGCCATTCTATACTGGCTACGTGTATCTCACTCATACACGCATACAGAGAGCGACATACGTATATTTATAGATGGATAGTACGACGCAGAGCATGCGCGCAAACGTTTTTCTAACCTTGTCGCACTTTAATCTATAGAAGAGGGGAGATTGGGCGGAGCAGTGACGTCATGTCGCGCCGCGGCGTTGCCAGATTTACTACGCGGGCGCGGTCTACGCAATTCGCGTACGCCACGTTGGGGCGTCAGAGGGGTGGGTCTAAGGATCTAAGGGGCGCAGATTGCAAGGGGCGCAGAGAGTGAATGCGTGCGTGCGTGAATGCGCAAAGGCACGCAATCAATACAAGATATGTATCATCTATGAAACAAGAGTATACCATCCACCCCCTCTTTGAATTCTTTTTATGATTCATCTTGTCATGTGTTTGCGAATGATAGCAAAGATAAAGCAAATCAATAAAGAAATGATTTTATCTTAGAACAAGTATATTGATTTGAAAAAACAAAATAAATAAAAAGTAAATAGAATAAAGAAGAGTATCGTACTAATAGGGCTATTGATAGAGTATTATTCATTCTTGAAGTGGATTTTTGTAAAAAAAATTACAAGTCTGTTAGATATATTAATGAAAGAAAAAAAATATATATATTAAAAAAAAAAAAACTTGTCTTTAGTATACGAAAAATTTAGGTAAACCTAAAAGTAGGGTATTTTATTTTTATTAAATTTCAAGTTAAAAGCTTCCGTGCTTTTGTAGCAAATTTTTAGGTTCCTAAACAAAAATTTATTTTCTACTTTTAGTGTATTTTAAAATAAAGGCCTATTTTTTCAGTTTTTTAATATATTTTTATTTTATACCTTATAGTCTTTGAAATTTGCACGTTTCACATCCTGACGCTGAATGTGTAGCAACGCTTATTATTAGTTATAGAAAATAGTCTTAAATAAACTTAAATAAAAGATTTTAAGTCGGGATATTTTTTATTAATTTTTCTAATATTTATTTATTTTATGTCTAAATTATATTTTTGCCTCAAAAATTGATTAAATATTTTAATGTCACTATAAATGTTTACGTGTGTAAAATTTCAAGAAAATCACTGAGTAGAAGTGAGATAAAATTTTAATTACAAAATTATACTCAAACAGAAAAATATACAGATGAACAAATTGAAAAGAAAATATATATTAAAGAGGGGTGATAAATATACGGAAAAAGTAAAAATAACCGACATGAAATCTTTATTAGTCAAGTTTAAAAATTAATTAGTAAGAAAAAGTTATTAGGTATTAAAAGAAATGTCAATAAAATATACAAGTTAATGAGACCTATTTAAATTTTTAATTAACAAGTGATTGTCATGTGGTTTCGAATTTGCTCAACACAATTCACCACAGTCAGGGGTCGATGCCATGGAAAGTAAACATATCATATGATCAAAGAACCTGTCTAGCTGGATTGTAGAAGAGTCATTTTCTAATTACCTTCATATTAGAAAGATCATTTATAATAATGATAAGTGCGAATTTTTTTGTTAGAAAAAAAAGCTTAGGTGGTTTTGATTTCAAATCTTTATTATATATACAAAAAAAAAAAGATTTTAATTAAATTAAATGATTTTGATTTTCTAAGTTTTTGGTTTCAAGATACAAAAATGTGCATAGATATAAACACAAAGGTGGAAGTAGGTAGAGAATATCTAGAAGTCATAGGCCGAAGAGGTGGTTTAATTTTTCAATAATTTGACTACGAAAGGGTATTAATTTTTTTTATTTGTTAATGGAAGAAGGAGAACACTTTTAATTCAAAGTTGACTCTTGCATCGGAAACAAAAAGAGGAAAAATTTGGGTCGGAGTCGAAGGTACCTATGATCCTGGTTTTTAATGTTTTAAGGTTATCAGTCGCGAAGATGAGGGGAATTTTTATATATTGAAGGAGACAATAAAAGAGTGTGTCTTCTGCTGGAATTATAAATTTTATTTATAACGAGACTATAGTTTCGAGGGCTTTGCATTCTTAACTCATCCATGTGGAAATTTCGCTTTCCATTCATACATTAATTCCTGTGAATCAATTGTAATGATGAAGAGTGGAAAGCCTTCGAAACTATAGTCTCGTTATAAATAAAATGTATAATTCCAGCAGAAGACACACTCTTATATTGTCTCCTCCAAGGGTCTTTAGAATTTATAGGGATAAACGACGAGAAGAGGAGAATGTCTTTGTACGATTTGTATCTAATTTGAACACGAAAGGGTGTTGAATGTTAGGAGGGTTATTGACTTTAACTCAAACAGACGCTAATGAAGAATCTATAATATAGAGAAAGTGCGGAGACTGTTTTATGTATAAATAAATGGAGTGAACTAGATAAGACAGAATTCTGTACTAATTTTTGTGGATTTTGAATCTCTCAAAATCCAAATCTCTCTCAATTTGCGCAATCAGAAAGTGATATTTTTTTTCTCAATAAAACACATAATGTCAATGGTATCCAAAAAAAAAGCAAAGAGATGAAGTTGTTCGACAAGAAATCAAGAAAGCTAAGGGAGGATCTTTAGTTTTTTTTTGGCTCGTTAGTCAATTGCGTCCAGAGGCAAGAGAATGTTTCGGTCATAGGTGTGAGCAGTATTTGTTGAATTTCATTAAGATTCCTATAATATTAACCACACTCTAAGAAATTGTTCGAATTAGAAAAAAAAAATCATGTCCTAATGGTTCTGATATCATACAGAACGTGACACTTTCGTATCCATTCAATAGAATTATAGAGACAAACTTAATAAATACAACTTGTTAACAGTCAATTTTCTTTCTCTATGTCGCTCTTAAATGTTGATACTCATTTTGGTTATTCTGTTTAAAGCATTATAATCAAGTCATCTTACTCTTCATTGACAATAATTGATATCGTCCATTTGTACATACAAGAACATCAGAATAAAAGTCAAACAACCTAATTAGGAAAAGGAATTTATATATCTACTGGCCAACTAATCTGGCAGGTAATCTGATATTTTTCGGTAGAGTGTATTTTTTTGAATAAGTATAGCAATAAGTTTAATAAACTTTTAATATATAGTAAGAATGTAGTTTTTTACTATTCAAAAAAAGATGGTATTTCACCCAAAACTTTTTTTAGACGGTAGATCATTCCTTAGAAATTCGTATAAAAAACGTCTATAAAATGATTAATGTAATTTCTAATTATTAATTCAATAATTTTGAAAATCCCTTCATATTATAAAATAATGAAAACCAGAAAATAGAAGACTTTTTTGAATCATGTAACTTCAAATTGGTATGAAAAAAAGATTTGGGTAGATATGAAAAATAAAAAACATATCTGTAACAGTTAAAGATTTTAAAGTTTTAAATTTTTAGAATTTTATAAAATCTTGACTTTTAATGATAATTTTCAAAATATTGTTTGTATTAGATTTTCGCGAATTAGCTAGTCAGCTAGATTTTTTTGTGTGGGTGGGGGGGGGGGGGGGCTGGGTAGTCTCCTCAAGCAATAATAATTTAAGTAACATATTTTGTTCAAAATCCTATTTAAAAAATAGTGTACAAAATAAAAGTATCAAAATTATATTTATTTATTTTGATTTTTTTGATGAATCTTTTAAAGTAGTAAACAAAGCATTTTTATAATTGTTTTTTTTAAAAATGACCTTACATTAAAAAAAATAAATATATATCATAATAAAATAAATGTGATAAGCAAAATAAATGCAAGTGCATTAACTGATAATTTAACCACTTATTTTTAACTGCTATTGACGAATCATTCATTTCAACCGTTCTATTTATTACTGTTACATTCTAATAAATAAATAATTTATATTTGATATCTTAAGATGATTCGAGTAGAACAATGATCAAATGACAGCGGAATCAATCATTGTTGACCTAGGTTATGATAAATAGAACATTTTATTTTTTTTACGACAAATTATAGAATAATAATAATAAAAAACAATGGCATCATTATTTATCAATCAGAATAGAGACTTTCTCATCATCATCACTGGTTTGACGCAACCATCCCATCCGCCTTCAGCCGAATTGAAGGAATAAATGAAATGTGGTCAGAATTTTTGAAGAAATTAGTATAATTTTTGAAAAATAAATTAAATTTGAATATGAGGATTTTTTTTTAATTTTTTTTTTTAAGTAAAACCTACAAGTTCAAAATAATGTTTATGATAAAAATGAAAAATTGAAATTAATTCTTAAGGTTTCTCGGACATTAAGGCAATGTTGGATTAAAAATCTGAATTTTTAACATGTTATTAATCGATAACAAATACGTATAAAATATTTTTTTCAAAAAGATCTGACCAAAGGTTTTCGTGTAATTAATTATTAAAAATAGGACTTTTAAAGCGTAGTGAATTGGGAATGTTGGCTCAAAGCATATATTTCGATTAATCTAGGCAAATCGCATGAAAAAACAAAAAACTTTTATTTATATAGATAAATTATCGTAGGTAACATTAAAAAAAAAACTTTCTGACCTAGGGTTTTGTAAATATTCAAATCTAAATAATCGAAAATATCGCTTCACTTAAAAATAAATAAATCGAGTCAAAAGACGTTTATTTATTATATTTATTAATTAAATTATTTCATATATCCGATTAAAAATGATGTTAGCTAACATCTAAATTAAAATAATTAATTTATGTGTTAAAAATTTTAATTTTAGTCAAAAACAATTTAGATTTTATTTTGACTTGAAGGGTTCTGCCCGAGCAACCTTAAATAACAAATAGATATTTATTTTATATTTAGAATTTAAAAATCCGGTAAATTTGTTTGATTTAGGTAATGTTACGATCAAGGTAAATGAAAAATTAAATACAATTTTCTATTGAATAAAAAGTATTTACGACATATTTTCATAGCGATTATCTTAATTAGATTTAGCGAAAATTAATCATATCATTGTTTTACCAGCACCTGTGAAGTAAACTGAATACATTATCTAATTAATCAGAAAGAGCTATGACAAGAATGTCAAATTCAAAAATTATCAAATTTGATTAATTTTATCATCTTGATTCATAATCTTTTATTAGAGTATATATCAGAAGATGTTAAATAAAAAAATCAAGTTGTAATATGTTATAATATATGGATATGGACATATTTTATCTTAAAACAAAAGGGAAGCAGGAGCAGCCATTTTTACAAATGGAAAACTTGCATTATTATTATTTATAAGTATATGGGAAAATGAATATTTTGCTACTAATTCTAATTGTATAATAACATTTTTTTTTAATAAAATAGATTATATAATTAAGAAGAAGCATCTTCCCAATATTTATATATTAAAATGAAAGTTTATATTTTTAAAATTTCGATACCTTGCTTCACTTTTTAATTTAATCTCAAGACAACTATTTCGATTTATGTAAAATAAAAACCTATAAAATTATTAATGAGAAATGTATATTATATCCAAGTATAGGTGGAAATATTAATGACTAACTCGAGTTGTTTATAAATAATTTCCAAAAGCAAAGAGCATTCACAAGTATTTTTGGAATGAGGGAGGCTGGTCTAGGGTTGTGTATAAGGGTAGGGCAATTTGGGGGTTGGTTTGCCCCCAGGAATTTGCTCGCATCGGGATGGAAGGGGCATGTATTGATCGTCTGGTCTGCAGGCCGGTCTGCATGGCACAAAGACCACAAGTTCAATGGCCTCCATCATCAGAGACATTTGCAACAGATCAATCCATTTAATAAGTTATTTTATTCATTTAAAATTAAATTTAAATTTATTAAATAGATAAGTAAAAGAAAGAAAAAAAAATTTTTTAATACAAAAAAAAAAAAAATCAAAAAAACAAAGTGGTCCTAGATTTATATGTACTCCACTTTGTTAGATTGAACATTTTTTTAAAGAATTTGCAGTCTTACGAGAAAGTCCAATGCAAGCAAGAGGAATTATTTTTGGAGGGTGGCGAATCCGTGCTAAAGGAAGGCAATACGGGGCGCGGTCACCAACCATTATTTCCTTAACTATATAATATATATATACATATATATTTCAAATGTTAAGTTTCCTTAGCAGAATGACCCTGGAGAGGCAAAATACCGCCGTAGGGAGTTGATTCATGCAATTTGGATAATAAAGCGCACGGCTCATTTAACCTTGAAAGGCGCCGGCTATCCTTAAGATTCCGGCCCCCAGGAAATCAACTCTTCCAATCTAGCCATTCATATCAAAATTTGGTTTTGTTAGTCATATCTGAAATAATTTATTCTAGAACTAATACACAGAAAGCAAATTTCCAAATGTATGCCTAGAAAAATATATTTTTGCGGCACAAATATAATAAAACAAGATCTTTTATAAAAATATGTTTTTCAACAGACAAACAAAGTTTTTAATTTAGAAATATAGACATTTCTCGAAGGTGTGTGCCGTATCAATAAGACCAGACCCTAAATAAATAACAAGCATCCCATAACCATTTTCATGCATGCTATTATATAATCTGATAACTAGATTTTTTTATTTAATAGTATAAATTTGGGCCAATGATGAAATTGAGACCATGAATAAAGAAAAAAAAATAGATTTTTTTTATCAAGAGACCCTGACCTATATTATACGGGCATTTATGAATAAATAATTAACCAAAATTGATTTATAATTTATTTCAAATTGAAGTTATTTATATCAAAAGTCGGGAAATATATACAAAAAACTTATTATAATTAAGATACCATATTATATAGTGGGGTAGGAATGACGGGCTCAGGAGGGTGAGTACCAGCCTCATTAAAGTGAATCATTAAATTTAAAAAACTCCTTTATTTCTAAAGACGGAAATTATTATAGAAAAAAAATATTGAATTTAAGATAATATTGTGCAGTGGCGTAGGAATGGCGGCTCATAGAACTTTTGTCCCAAGCCCAATCAAAAAATAAATTATTATAATATATATATTGAAAGACAGGAAAAGAAAATTATAATTAAGATAATCTTGTGAAGAGACATAGAAATGGGGGGGGGGGCAGGAAGCTTGAGCCCTCTCCTATTTGTTAAACAAATAGCCTTTTTTTTAATGTCGAAAAACAAAACTATTATAATTAAGATACTATTATTGAGTAAAGCCCCTACTACATTAATGAAGTAAATTATCAAATAAATAAATAGATTTTGTTTTCCTTCTAATTAAAGGGGATGCATTAAATACATTTATACTGATTATTATTTATAACTAACCATTGGTGAAATTAAATCATTAGTTATTTTTCCAAATATCATATAAATTAGTTTTGATTATGCATCCCCAAATCCCATGCTCTTTTATTTATTTCAAATGCGATGCCACTGATATTGTGTAAAAATTGTTTTCTTTTTATGGAAATACAACACATGGTATAATTTGAAAAAAATCAATCGTAATCACTAATGGGTCCAAATCATAAAATTAATATATTATTATTATTTTGTTGTTGTTGTTTTGAAGAAAAAAGTGAAGGTTTCTAGATGATGTTGGTCCGGAAACACGGGTTGTCTGAAATATCTTAATCGAGGTACACTGGGAGAGCTAACATAAGAAGCTGGGAGAGCCATGGCCTCTTCGAGAACGGCCTCCACGAGCCTCAAGGTCGGCGTCTGCGGCCAGTGATGACCCATTTTACCCAGCCGCCTTGCAACTGGCATTTCTAATAAAACGACGGCCTTTGTTTGGATAAAGACGAATGCACTTAAGCCATGGGAATTGACTAGAACATTTAATCACGCCTGTGGTTAGAAAAATAAAAAAACTAGCTATCTAAGAGGGGGTTAGTGGACGAAGTATTTGAGGAAGATATTAAGAAAAGAATCCTACCCTCAAGCAGATGATCATTGAGAAAGGATTTGCGAAAGAAAAAGGAAGATTAGGAGGAATTAATCAAACAGTGTGTCGTTTGCGTAAATAAGTACCAACATATGTAATTTAGGACAAAAATATAATAAGGATGTGAAACTTGGACTATTGAAGGCATGTGATGCTCTACACCCACAGGAGAATGGATAGAGAGAATTACATGGAAAAAGTTCTCGATAGAGGAAGGAGAACATTGTTGAGGAATCTGGGGTGAGAAGAGCTTAGAAAGACAAGGGTACATGTTGAGACACGGAGGATTGCTCACATTTTGATGGCTAAGGTGAAATAGAAAATGGAAAAAGAAAGAACTAATTTAGAATATTTTTTGCAAAATATAAAAGATATGGGGTGTGCGACTTTTAGAGAATTGAAATAATTGGCATGGGAAGCACGTGATTGCGTTAAGCCAGTCTTAGAATTGTATAGGTACTCTTACTGATGATGCTCAAGACTATAGTTTTGAAAGCTTTGTCTTTATCTTCATTCTAAATGGGTCACAAGACAATTCGCGGTGGGCCAAGAAAAGTTTTTGAAATTCATGTTTATACTAAAAATCGAAGAATTCAAAAATAAATGTTGCGATTAAGCTTTGGTGGTTTTGTCTATCGGTTTAATTGTTTCAGCTAAAAATCCCTAAATTATGTATTTTTGTTGAGTATATCATCAAAAATAGCAACCAAATCTAATAATAACGAAAGAAAAATAGCCTGGGGGACTCAATAGATTGTTGTACTAAAAAATGGCCGAAAAATGAAAAAATCAGTAGAATATTTAACGTAAGAAAGATTATATTAATGTTCTGGACTGGATTTACTAGTTTATTTTCATATATTTAAAAGAATATTGTCAGAAGGGTTTCTATATTTTGAAATGTTTTCTACCTGAACTTTGAATTAGAATTTTGCCCTGAAACAACCCTTATGACCCCAACTCAATTTTTCAATTCAATTACTAATCGGGTTCTTGAGTGAATGATTTGGTTATATTAAACATAAGACACACTTTTTGATTTACTCCTTTTAAATTAAATATCTCTGTAAATGTTTGCGAAATAATCAATTTTAAAAATTAATTATTTAAGCGTTAATTTAACATAGGGTAAATATATTTTATCTTATAAAAGTATAAATATTTATTACTTAATTAATTAGGACGATTAAATTTAATTGAAAAAGCGCAATACATTTTTTTAGTCAATGGATAAAATAATATAAACATTTTACGATAATTAGAACGAAAATAAATTTCCTGCATATTTGACATTCCTCGAATAATCCATTTTCATAATATTTACATGAAGTTTAGAAAAGAAAATAATTTATTAAAAGGATTAAATGATAAATTTTATTATTATTTTAGTGATTTTATCATTTCTTTAGAATTAAAATATTATTAAAAGTTGCATTTATTATTTATTTTCTATAATTAAAATTTAAAATAATTAAAAAAAAATAATAATATACCTATTTTTTATGATAAAAAATAACTAATTGAATTTCAAAATTTCAAGTTGGTTTCTTATTTAGTTTACGAGCTACAATACTCTAACAGCATGGTTCTCAATCCGTGGTCCCCGGAACACAGTTGCTCCGTGAAGCCATTTCAAATGTTCCACAGTGTTTTGAGTGTTTCAAAATCAAATACATAATTAAAAATTGTTGCAAAAGAAAAATCAATTCAAGTCATACTTGAATAAAGGGGTTATTTTTGCGTACAGTGTCCTTTTTTTCATTGCGCATTAATTAAAAAAAAAGGTTAGCCATCACTGCTTTAAAACTTGAGTTGTATTGTAAGTGTTTCACGCCAAAAAATGTCAGAGTTTAGTGTTCCCCGAATTCAAAAATTTGAGAAGCACTGCTCTAACAGACAGACAGAAAGACATTGTAGCGAAAATAATAGTCAAATTTTACTTTTTAAACGGAATCAATATCTCTATTAATTTATTTTTTAGTTTATTATAATAAGAAATATGTAGGGCTAAGATAACTTTACCTAAAAATGTTAGTAAAGCAAAAAAAAAAAATTATCATAATAATATACTCCGCCTAAGACTGGTTTGACTCAACTGCTCGCTTCTTATTGATTTTATCTCAAGCCAATTTTATGATCTCCTTATAAGTTCCACACCTAATCATTTATTATTTGAGGAAAATATTCAAATCTAGTTCTTCCTTCTGGTTTCTCTTTCCTAACTCACCCTTCGAAATATCCCTTAACAATCCCTGGTGTCCCAAGGTGTGTTTCATCATTTGCACTCTTCTCTTCGCTAAATTCTTCCACAAAGTTTAAGGTTGCTCGGACAGTATTCCGAAAGTCAAAATAAAATTTAAAAAAAAATGTCGACTAAAATTAAAAATTTTAATACATAAATTAATTATTTTAATTTAGATGTTAGATTAATCGGATATGAAATAATTTAATTAATAAATATAATAAATAAATGTCTTTTGACTCGAGTCACGTGATTTATTTGTTTTTAAGTGAAATATTTTCGATCATTTAGATCTGAATGTTTACAAAAACCTGGGCCAGAAAGTTTTTTTTTAACGTTACCTACGATAATTTATCTATATAAATAAAAGTTTTTTTTTTTTTTATCTTGATACGATTTGGCTAGATTAATCGAAATATATGCTTTCAGTCAACATTCCCTATTCACTACGTGTTAAAATGCCTATTTTTAATAATTAATTACACGAAAATCCTTGGTCAGATCTTTTTCAAAAAATTATTTTATACGTATTTTTATCGATTAATAACATATTAAAAATTCAGATTTTTAATCCAAAATTGCCTTAATAATCCGAGCAACCTTAATCTAATCCTTAATTATTAACAGACAAACAGAAATCACAACTAACTATGGGGGTCCCCGTTTTACGTATCTACAAAACATTACAAATTTAAATTATATGGAATTAATTTACTGCATTCTAATCATTTATTTATAAAATCTTTTCAAACACAAAATTTCATTGGGTGCATTTGAGTACGTAAATAAATAAAGTAAATAAAACATAATCGATTGTTTTAATCATAATTATGAAATGTGATTATTTTAATAGTTATTATGAAATTATAGTAAATTACTATTTAGAATAGTCAGTTGTTATGTCTATTTTATTTTATTTTCTAATTAAATAAAATCCAATGATGTTGCTGATGATGGGATAATAAATTATAAAATCTTTTTATTTATTCAAAACAGGACAGGCTCCGAATTAATTTATCTAACTATATTATTATTATTATTATTTTAATTAAGATTTCTCACTAGATTAAACAATATTCTATTAATTCAAATGCATTTTTAGCATTTGATTAAAAATGATCTTCATTTGAATAATGATTAATAATTGAAAATAAATCTTCCACTCCTTGTTAACGACTTCGGGTGTTTACTGTGAGATTCGCGAATGACTAATGGAATATGTATTTAAATTTTGTCACATTTATTAGTCGTTTCGGACATCTTCAAGTGTCCATTCTCAAAACAATATTAATTTTTCGAATTGTCTGTTGTTGGAGATACAATTATATGTTGAATTAATAAAATACAATAAAACAAGAAGTTTTTCATGTAAATAGGCATGTAATAGAATTCTAAAAATTGATATTGTATTGAGGATGGACACTTCAATTTGTCCGAAATATGTATAGTAGTGATTTTAAAGCATTGTTATCTTCGGGCGCACTTGAACTTATAGTTAAGATCATGCGACACACTTTAATTTTTTTACTATGTTATTATGTATATGTTTAATATAAATTACAACAATCCTATACCCATATAATCAATTCAAAGGGGGTTTTACTTTTAATATTTTTTTTTTTTTTTTTTTTTTATGATAATGATGAGAGAAGGAGTTACACCAAAAAAGGTGCAACCCCTAAAGGCCTGGGTTGGCCCCTCCATCGTGAAAAGAAGAAGAAAGAATTTTATGGGTTGGGCGGGGGTCGAAGGTATCTGTGGATACGGGTCTTAAATAGCTGAAGGTTATAGGTCGCGGGAAAGATGGTGGCAGGGAGCGAGTTCCAGTCTCTGGAGGTCAAAGGGATAAAAGAGTTGGCGAAAGCGCTTGTTCGAAATTTATCCAATTTGACAGCGAAGGGGTGCTGAGCGTTAGAAAACCGCGTGCTTCGCGCAAAGAGGGCATTAGGGGGGATAATTGATTTCAGCTCGACTGAACAGACACCGTGATAGTATCTGTAGTACAGGGAAAGGGCAGAAACGGTTCTTCGGTGAGCCAGGGAGTCGAGTGAGTTGGTTAGAGCCGGTTCTCCTATTAGTTTAATTGCTCGCTTCTGAATTGCATCCAGTGTGGCAAGAGAATGCTTGGAGGCACCCCTCCACAGATGAGAGCCATATTCGAGACAGGGACGAATTTGAGCCTTATACAGCATAAGGAGTTGACTGGGAGTATAACAGCGTCTAGACCTAAATAGGAGACCAAGCTTGCGCGCTGCAGCTTTAGCAGTGGTTGAGATATGGTCATTCCATGAAAGGTCAGACCCTAGAGTTACGCCTAGCATTGAAATTTTATCCCTGAATTCTAGTGAGTTTGAGTCGAATGATATATTTGGGAGGTTTCTGTCGACGCGCCTAGAAATAAGGCAACACTGAGTTTTCCCTGCATTGAAGTTAACTAAGTTTTGGGATCCCCAGTTTTTAAGTTTGCATAAGTCTAAATTAATTGAAGAGGCAATGTCTGCACGGTTTTTATGCGAAGCAGGGGCGTTATGTAGGGTGCTGTCATCTGCGTAACAATGTACCGGATTGGAGGGCAAGTTTAGAAGGTCGTTGATATAGATAAGAAAAAGCGTAGGGGAGATAACCGATCCCTGAGGAACTCCAGCGTTGGTGTGGAAGGGGGAAGATGATATTCCATCGATGACAACCTTAATACTACGGTCTGAAAGAAAACTTTCGAGCAACTTACAGAGTTTCGGTGCAAGGCCGACGGAGGTCAATTTGGCAAGAAGATTTTTGTGCCAGACCATATCGAAGGCTTTTGAAATGTCTAAAGCTACCGCGAGGGTCTCATTCCCGGCCTCCAAGGTTTTGTTCCAGATATGAGTTACATATGCTAGGATGTCACCTGTCGACCGGGATTGCCTGAAGCCGTATTGCCTATCGTGGATAAATTTATTTGACTCTAAGTGTCGTAGAACTTGCTCGTTGATGGCCTTTTCCATAATTTTGGATAAGACAGAAGTGATTGCTATGGGTCGATAGTTTTTTATGTTGGAAGAATCGCCTTTTTTCTTAATTGGTTGGATTCTGGCTAGTTTCCAGGCTTCCGGAAATATTCCAGAGTTATAGGAGAGATTGTATAATTTGGATAGTATAGGAGCAAGTTCAGGGGCACATTTTTTAATGAGAATGGCAGGGATATCGTCGGGGCCAGCAGAAGATTTGTTCTTTAGATTCTGGATGATCTTTAGAATTGCTGGTATCCTGAAAACAGTATCTGACATTATATTAGTACTGGGGGGTATGTGGGTGGTTCAAGCCCTTTGTCGTCCAGGTTTGAGTTGGACGCGAAATATGAGGCAAAGCTTCGGCTTTGTCGGGGGCGTCAATGGCTATCGAGTTGTCGGAGAGATTGAGAGGTGGAAATGATGAGTTTGTAAAATTTCTTTTTACATACTTATCAAGGGACCAGAATTGGTTTGAATTGCTGGGGCAAGCTGCTAGCCTGTCAGCTTTTTTCTGAATGAAGGACTTCATCGCATTATCGATTGTTTTTTTACAGTGGGCGCGGGCTTTAGTGAGGAGAACGCGATTATCCTCTGATGGTGTCGAAGACCAATTATAGAAAGCATGATTTTTTTGTTTAACTGCTTCGGAGCAAGACTTATTGAACCAGGGCTTGGAGTCCTGTTTTCCAATTACCCGTTTGAAAGGGACATATAACTCAATGCCCATTTGAATCACTTCCGAGAATGCAGAGGCACATTCGGTGGCATTTTTGTTTCTGAAGCAGTAATCATTCCATGGGAAAGAGCTGAAGAAGTTACGCATATGCAGATTTTATGCCTAGGATTTTGAAAATAATTAAATTAATGATATTAAAAAGATTTCGCAGTCCCGTAAGGTCCTCTCAAGGCACACCGATTGAAAATCACTAGCTATAGTCTTCATATTTTGGAATTAGACTAAATTTTTAGAACTTTTTGAAATAAACCACATTATGCAGACTTTTGAATAAAATACAATAGAACCTCGTTTATCCAGACTAACTGGGACTAAAGGCAAACCGGATAATCGAAAATCGGGATATATGGGTAATAAAAACAAAATAAATCCTCAAATAAGCGAATTTGAATTTATTACGATAAAAAAACTAGTTATATCAAAATTACATAGAATTGTTTATAAATATATATACATACGTTAAAAAAATAAAATAAATTTTGACATCATTTAATTTCAAAGAATTGGTCCACTGCCTTTTGTTTTAAGCACATGTGCGAATTTTTGGTGAAATTATAATTACATTCTTGATATCAGAGTTAAAAACTATTATCTATGTGAACATTTATTAAAATAAAAATGTCTACAAATCCGATCCGGATAAATGAGGGCCGGATAAACGAGGTTTTACTGTACTAACAAATATACACAAACACACGACGTTTCGAACACAGATAAGTGATTGTGTATATTTGTTAGTGTTATAATTAATTACCATATTAAACCATGCATAATGAGGTTTATTTCAAAAAGTTATAATAATCTACTACTAATCAACCACCAAAGCTTTATCAATTGAAATTAGATATACCTATAAAGATATATATATATGTTGTTTTCTTTTTATTTAACGAGTTTTCATACTCTAATATTGAATAGCTTATTATCGCCTGTCTTTATAATAATAAATAATTACGCGGGTAGTTGTGATTAAGTACGAACAAGTTATATCCTGATTAGAGTGAAATTTAAAGCAAAGCTGTACCAGCAGGGAGATACAATAAAGGAACAAATATAATATGGAGTGAAAGAGAGCCAGCCAGGAAGGACATAATGGATTGAGCCAAATAAAGCCAGCCAGCCAGCAAGGGAGAAAGCCAGGCAACCCACTATCTACCTACCCGCAACAAATGGCATATTTAATGAATAGAAACATTGAAACAGAGCAAGAGAGAAAGAAAAATTGATAAGAAATAACCAATTGTCTAATATCAAAGGGAAATGTTAATGGAGAACTTTGAAATGAAATGACTAAATTTCAGTTATACCTGGATCGATTGAGCTTTTATCGGCTCTACAGTACACATAGTTATTATTCATTATAATGATAAAGCAATAAAGGCATGGTGACAATGTGTTAGGATGAAATAGACAAATTCAATTTATTGAAAGGAAATGTTCAATTATAATTCATAATTTTTTTTTTTTTTTTTTGGTCTTTTATTGAAAAATTGTATGAATAGCATTTTTTGACAATGAATAATAATTCAATCATAATGAACGAAATCAATATTTGTTGTGACACTGAATAAAAAAAAACATGATGTCATTATTATAGATTTGACAATATTAAAATGAGTTTAATAACGCTTAAACGGGAATTAGGAGTCGAAACATTGTCTTTTAGTATGAGAATATTAAGAATACTAACTTAAACTTTAGTAGCTGTCGCCAAATTAGAAGCGTTGACCATATCTAGTGCTATCCTCTCCAGAACCAAAAATAGAAACAGCTGACCTCATGTTGTGCGGGTCAACGTTTCTAATGTGGCAACAATTATTATAAATAGTTTTAGTCAGTAATAGTTTAGAAGGGCATGGAAATTTAATAATAATTAAATTTAGTTTTAGGGGGGCGGCCGGGTTAGCTGAGAGTGCCGAGAATTCGCCCTCTCCCCTCAATCCCTGTTAAATACTCAGTTAAAATTTGCTTCTTACACTTATTTACCATACACTAAACACACGAACACGTATAACTCAAGTATATCACAAAAAATTATTATTTTGTGTCTAATAACCATTTACTTTTATTGAGAATTATTAAAAGTAATGTCTAGAATATTAATAAGTTAAAGTAAGACATTTGAAACTTTCGCCTTAGATAAATAAATTAATTGCAACGGATCGTTCCTAAACTTAATCCACAGTCATTTGAATTATTAATATGTTTATTCCTTTATTATTCATCAGATAAACAGACCTAATAAATAGATTTTAAATAATTCAAAAAAGTTATTTATTATTTTACGGTAAAGTGCTTTAAAATGTAATTTTCCTAATAACTTTATAAAGTATGACCTTTTTGGAGTCCTTAAGGTACTTAAATTTGATCATAAGTGCTTAAGCCATTTTTAAAATATTTAGAAAATAATATAATAGAAAAGTACTAGAATAAAGTACTAATGTTTGTGGACCAATATGTACCATAAATAATCAGGGCTTCATTTTGTTAAAGTAATGGTATGTTTTAAATTTCATTTCAATCGGTTGAAAGTGTGGAAAAAATCGTCGACAAAAAAACGAAATCCATACATACATAACATACCTACCTATGGACTAAATGAAAAAATCGGACTTTTTGGACCCCATGAAATTTTTGGCAAAACCTAAGTCCTAAAATTAAACTTGATTGAGTAATACAACTTTGGTTGAGACCATGGATACCGTAGTCTTTGAAGTTGCGTTTGGTGCGAGACCGATTACAATATTCGACTTGCTTCGCATGGATAAAGTAAAAATATGTATACTAAGCACAAGATAATTTTTAATTGATTTTTTGTTTGTTTATAAATTCAGCAATTCTTCTAAGAAAAAAATATATTGAACATTATTATTATTATATCTAATAATTATTTTATTTTATTTTTTTACTAAATTCTGAATGAAAATTAAAGCACGTGTTAATCAGACCCAAGTGAACCATTTTATCAATTTCTTTCGGCCTTAACACAGTGCTAGTGCTATTGAATCACATCTAATAAAAGTATGTTTATAAAATGTCAAGATTCTAAAAAAAAGCTTTTCACAGTTTTTTAAAGTAATTTTCAATGTCAAAGTTGAAATAAATTTATTTTTCATTTATTTATGATCTTAATGATATTAGCGACATGTTAAACAAGCTGCAAGATATGTGAAAAGTGAGCCACGGGACGGGAAGCGGGCTGAATTTAGAAGGCAAAACTGGGTCACCGACCGCATGTATTCTAAGACACTAGGTAGGGGAAGGATGCACCAGGAATAAAACAAAACTGTCTACAGAGAGACAGAGAAAAGCAAAAGTTGAAAATTAAATAAAATTGATGAATTTGATACTTGTTTATTTTGAAATTTTTGAATATACGACACTTTGAATACTTGTAATATAGGAAACCTCAAATATTTGAAAATGTTAAGTATTTAATTTAATGAATATTTATTTATTTGTATTTTTTTTCTAATTATACAATGTGTTTTTTTCATGTGAAGCATATTCTCCACTACTTTCAATACTGCAGTACAAAGTCGTTAACGCAAATACAATTTTCGGTATACGTTCTTTTTAATAATCAATTATTTACCTTTTTTTATTAAAACAATTTGCACTGTGAGTTTTTTATTATCGCTCGTTAAATTTATGTCACAGCCCGAATGACGATTTAGCCAATTCTTAAAGCGGCCAGCTTTTTCGCGAAATAGCTAGCTAACGATTAGAATGATCGTGGAAGTATTTCAAATTGGATTCAAACATTTTTTCCATTTTAAAATACGACACATATCACATGTTTAAAAAAATGTAGCAGTTTTAAAATACTACGTATATTTTCAGTTTATAAAAATTCAACTGTGTTCAATAGTTCTCAATGGTACAAGAGACTAATTTTTAACTAAAAGCCTATGTTTTTTGGAATATTTACAGTCATCTACAGTGGTGTTGCATACATAACGTGACCATTTTTTTTTTGTGTCAGAGCAAGACGCTTACGGAATTTTGTATATAAATGAAAAAAAAAATGTATAAAAATTATTTTCGATCAATTCACACAGGACCATTTGACCCCAAACTAAGCATAGCTAGTACTTAAATGCAGAAATATTCTTTATATCTTATCAAAAGTATAGTTATGATGAATTTTTATATCCTTAACTTGAGAAATAATTGGTTCCCAATACAAACTTTCATCCCTTATTTTACCCCCTTCAATTTTATTTTCTCGATAAAAAGTAGCCTATTTCATCAAAATCGGTTCAGCGGTTTTTTTGACAATAAAATGGATTTTGTTAAATTTTGCTAAAGTAAAATTTATTTGAGATAACAAAATATTCTTACGACAGCATCATCTATTTCGAACTTGAAAGTTAGAAATATATAAGTTCAAATATTATTTTCACTCAATATTTGACAAAAATTCCCTACATTAGATTCGCGATTGAATCAAATGTAAAAACCTTCAATCATCTATTTCTTTATTTTAAATAAATGATTTAAAAGACTTTGTTTGGCGATTTTCTATTTCAAATTTAAATAACATTTGAAAAAAACTTTAACTTTGGAATTCTATAACTCATGATCATAAATGAATTAAGATATCGATAAGATCAGAACTGACTTTTATAGAGAATTGAGCGTTCTACAAAAAAGATCTCTTATGATTATTCGATAAATCCACATTTTTTTCTCAGTGTATATAAATCTGGTCTGTTTGCAAAAGCGGGACATTTTTGCTCTCGATAGGGACAGCGGGACAGACAGCCCGAAAGAGGGATATATGGTCACATTATGCATACATTCCCTATTGGGAATATATGAATGGAGATATTTGAAGTTCTAACCCTGTATCTACACTAGAAGCTATTATTGGCAAATTCCATAAGTCTCTATTGATGTTGTTTTATTGCACTGCAAGTGATTGAGGTCCAGGAATGAATGGGGATTCTGGAAGTTGCCCCGTCTTCCACTAGAAACATTTAGTGAAATATTTCTTTCACTTTGCCCCTTAAGGGTATAGGACACGCTCAAGCTGCTGACCAATTATATTGGATACTAAATGCTCATTTAGCCAACCAATGCAAATGAATATAATAATAGTTTGTATAATTATAATAATAGCTACGCGTGCAAAGATAATGAATCTGAGTGATATTTATATATAAATAAAAAGTTAAAATTTTGTTTGGGTAAGAAATTCCCTATGATATTGAAGTAATTTTCAATTTTTTCACGATTTTACTGTTAACCTTAGTAAATGGATGCATTGACTAGTAAGTGTATGCATATACGAAATTCAAAATTATAAAGTGTTTTAAGCAATCTGAATGTAGAAAAAATAGGCGGGCCGTGAGATATTGACTTGGGTTCCAAGGGGGCCGAGACTTCAAAAAGTCTGATCTATTATATTAGAAAGGAATAGTAAAGTAAAGAAAAGTAAAATGTTAATACAAATCACAAATTGTTAATTAGGGTGTTTTTGAATGAATGAATACAAATTGATCTACTATAGATGAAATAGAAAAAAGCTCAAATATTCCAGCAGTTGAAAAAAGACGCCTATTTATTGCTGAGTTTAATAAGAGCAAATTAATAGGGACTCTACTAGATGAAAATAAATAAAAACATATACCCATCTATATAATTATATTTGTTTGACTATTTAGTTTCAAATAAATCAAATTATACATAGGTATGTATGTTTGTATATTTATGTGCATCAAGCAGAGGATAACCTATTGAAATGATTTGTTTTACCGATAGTAGCAGAGTTGTTGATTCATAAAGAGAAATCAGAGAGCTTGTCTTCTGCTTAATGCAAATAAAGGTACATACATATATACCATATAATTTAAATAAATACAAATCTTTTAATTATATATAACAATCAATAAATTATTTTCTCTCTCATTCTCTCTCTCAATATATATATATATATATTTTCCACCCTCTTGGCCTCGGGAACTAGTGCCCATTTAGCCATATATATATATATATATATAGGTAATAAGTAAAAATATATTTTTACTTATTATCAAAATGTTTCATCTAGAACCCACACCAAATTCTTTAAAGATTTTATATATATATAATATATATATATATAGGTTTGAGCTTCATTATCAGTCTCTTTAATTAGAAATATTTTATCTGTCATTTCTCATGGATTCAAATACCCGATTGGATATAAGTAAATTAGTTTTGTCATAATAGTAAGCTGGTCACTTAACAAACGACACAACGAATTTATCTAAATCCAATCGGGCATTTGAATCCATGAGAAATAATAGATGAAATATTTCTATTTAAAAAGACTGATGATGAAGGTCAAACCTTCGAAACTATAATCCCAAACAAATAAATTATATAAACCAGTGATTCTCAATCTGGGTTCCGCGGAACCCCGGGGTTACACAAAGGAAGGTTTGGGGTTCCCCGCGCCTATAGGTCAATAAAAGAAAATATAGAAAAAAAAATAGTAGTTAGTAGTTTAACCCCTCAAAAAATTTGTCATGTAAAGAAAAAAATTAGACTAAATATAGTGTCCAAGTATTACCTTATAGTCAAATAAAACCATTGATACTTAAGAATGCGATGAACATCACTATTATTGTCTCAGTAGTACCATTTTTGTTGCTCTAAGTTCCTTAACTTTCTTATAATACAACAATTACCTACGTTACATTAGTAACAAAATAAAAACATCATTTAAATTGTTTTATTATAATTTTGTTTGAAATAATATTGCTTTTCAAATAGATGAGAATATTATTTATGAGTATACATTGAATATGTAAAAAAAAAACCTGTCCGATCCGAAAGGGACATATGGGTATCCCAATGACATTAACAAAAAAAATGTAATAATAATATTATTCATGAAAATAAAAATACTAGGTATTGTAATTTAAAATGCACGTTTTTTGTACCCAATTTCCCCAAAATCTAGCAAATTTGATATGATAACACCGTCATCGGCGGCGGTATATTATATTTAAAAACTATAAAAGTAGCATGATGTTGATATTTTGACGAAAAATTAAATATCTCATATTTTAGTGTTAGGGGGTTCCTCAGAAATAAATATAAGTGATTTAGGATTCCTCGCTCTACAAAAGGTTGAGAAACACTGATGTATATGTTTATTTGAATCAAGAAGAGCACACGCTCATTGATTTGCTCTTATAAATTCAACAACTTTGCTACTCTCGACAAGAAAGCCTTTTAATTTTATTACTAAGCTGATTAGGCATGCAAAAACACTTTGGAAATCAGGCTGGAAAAATTTGGACAAACATGCAAAGTCCTGTCGATATAATTCTCTTGTGTGCTTGAAATACCAATTGTGAACCAAGTATATAAAAAAAGTATTCTGAAAAAGTGGCAATGACGTGAGCTGGTCACTAGATGTTGGTTTCTGACCTTGCTTAATTTCTCGCCTTCGTGGTGAGGAAGAAGAGAGCGTAGCGATTGGAAGCCCGCATTGATGCTCTGCATTCGACGGCGCTCATTCGAGTTGGCTATCTCGCGGCGCATACGCTTCTCCTGGTCCATGTGGCTTGGCGAGGTCGCAGTTTCCCGAGGTCTGCAACCATTTCAAAACATCTCATTAATAAAAAAAACTTCGCCACTTAATCTGATTATATTTAACGAGCTACTCTCGAAAACGGCTCTAACGATTTCGATAAAAATTGGTGTACTTATCAAGACTAATGAGTTTTTAGTCGTGTATAAATTTTAATCCAATTGAAATAAAGGAAGAGGGTGTAAATTAGTCATGTCGCAAAATAAATATTTTAATCGTTCATATCTCGTCTTCGGTAAGTAGCAGAGCCTTGAAATTTGAAGCTTAAGCTATCTAGAGGTTACAAGAAATATCACAAGATTTTGGCTAAAATAGAAGTACCGGAAGTTGATGTTTTTGTAAGTAAGAATGTACCACCCCCCTGCGTTTCGAACCATAAATCTCAGAGCTACGAAATTCGAAACTTAAGCTCGATATAGGCTAGAAGGGGTACAGCAAGGTTTTGCTTGAAATTGGAACACCGGAAGTTGACATTTACATGAAAGATTTTTTTTTTTTGATTTTCACAAAAACCACACTAACGATTTTTTTTAATAGGTTTCGTGAGCTATTAAGCTATTTAGAGGCAAAAAGTTACCGAGCATCGCTAGGTGCTCCAGGCACTTATATTAAACGAGCAATTCTTGTATATATATATAGAATGGGTTTCTCAAAAACGGCTCTAACGATTTGGATGAAATTCACGGGTTAGAGGGTTTTTGGGTTGACAATTCGATCTGTCACGGTCCCATCTTCGGCTAAGTTGTTTTTGATGGGTTTTTTGTTAATTGAAATAATTATTCACAGGTGGTTGTGTCGGTAAAAATGTATAATTACATTTTTATTCAATTTCCTTTTAATAATTAATTGTTTTTTTAATTTTAAATGCCACAAATAGATCATTACAAATATTATTATATATTAAAATTAGAGAATTTAATTAAAGTTATTTTTCTATAAAACATTTTATTGAAATATCAATTTCATTCTCTTAAAAAATCCGAAAATTCGAAGGATCGTCCCTCCTTCTTCAGGATTTAAAAGTGTCAACGAAAGAATCACCCTATATATTAATATTATTTTTAATTCCAATTACATTCAAAACTTTGTGCTCAGTGATGTGTCTTGATGATGGGCATAACGTTGGCAAAAAAAATTATTTCAATTTTATTTTATTTTAGCTTTAAAATCGTCCTTTTTACCCGAATTTAAAATTAAAAATAATATCAGCTTTGGCCCTCTTGCGAATGCCCTTGTATGGGAATAAAATTGAAGTTCAATAAACTGAAAACAATAAGGGAATAAGCAAGCCTGGCTGGCGAACAGCTATCTTTATCTAAAGAACATTATACATAGAAATTCGGTGGTAATTTATTAATTCTATTCATTTCTCCTGATCAAAATTCAATTGTCAAATGATGTAAAAAACGTTTAATGGAATTCATTTTAAATAAATTTATTATTTATTTATGAGTTAAAGAGAATATTCAGATATTTTCCGAACACGATTTCTTGTCTATTCTATTAATAAATTTTGATTTTTACATTAAAGTTTACATAGATAAGAAACATTTATTTGTACTTTATCGTGAAGTTTCCCTCATTTGGTTTATCTTCCCTGATTATAATTGGAGATAAAGATTTCTTGTAAAATGCAAGATTTTGGAAACTTTAGTTTTCCTCAAAAATTTCGATGTTTTTTTTTGTAGATCACCTTAAATGAATATTTAATTATTCAACACAATTCAAAAATAGCTCAACAAATTTCGATAAAATATAATTTAAGTATAAACTCTTTCCAAAGCCTAATTAAATAAATATTCAATTATACATAGTCTTTCAAAGAAAAACTATTATTTATAGAAACTATTATTTTTGAGTCTTCAAAATTCAAAATATAACTCTGGACAAGAAAATAAAAACAATTTTATTTTATATATGAGGCGTTCATGGCTAAAGTGGATCAAGTCCAAAATTGTAAAAAATTTGCTTATTGCGGATATTACTTGTTAATGGTGTATATTTTCAGAAACATAGTGAACTAAGTCCCTGCTTAACAGATGGCAGTAGTAGCTATCTTTGGTTCTAAAAAAAAACTCATAAAATTTCCGAGCTAAACTGGAACATGTGATCATGTCCAAAATCCCGATATAGCAGCAGCACATATCAATGTAGTCCAGTAAATTATTATTTAAAATTAAATTGCCACCTTAATTATTGTTTTTGAATTTGCGAATTATAACCGATATCTAAGTTTTCTAAGCTTCATAATACAAGAATAAAAAAAAAATTGTCCTCTAAATCACTTTGGGATTCATCTAGAGTTAATAAACTTTAACTTTGATTATCTTGAAACTATGATTTTTGGACATGATTCACTTTAGCTCTGAGTGTCTCATATATATTAAATTAAAACATTTAAGAAACTTTGCGCGCTTCAACATAACAAATTCAGTTATTTTGAGGGCCCTAAAACTGTGAGGCCTGGGCCCTCTTGTCCCCTCCTCTCATGGGCCCTGATTATTTATTTGATTCCAAAGAGAAATTAAAAAGTAAAATTAATGTCTCTCTTAATTGTTTCTATTTGAACTAAGAGATGCTATATGAAACTATGCTGGAAAAATCCGCTTGGCTATGGTAGAAATAATAAATAAATATATTATTATTTATAAACATATAGCCCGCTAAGTCGCAAGTAAATGCTTTTTACCACTAACCGAGGTAGATGGTAATGCAGCCACTGGGATGGCCAATCAGATGACAGGCACATTCAGTGGCTGTCATTTGATTGGCCATCCCAGTGGCTCCATTTACCATCTACCTTGGTTAGTGGTAAAAAGCATTTACTTTGCGACATACAACCGGGCCTAAGGGAGTTCGGGACAGCCTATCTATCTGGTTGATCTTCGAAAAAATCTTTTGTATTTCTGCAGAGTGACGTCTGCATACTAAATTTTTTAATAAAAAAATTGTTAATAATGAGGTTAATTTCGAATAAAAATCTTAGTTTTGATAATATTAATAAAAAGAATATTGAGATAAATTTGTTCTCATTATAAAAATATTTATTTAACACAAAAACGCTTTCAAGAAATAGAGTTGGAATTCTACACTAGTGCTTTTGATAGATACTGTTGGCTGCAAATAACTTTTTATTTTTACATTTATGAATAACTAATTAAATAGACTGTCAAATCTAATGAAAAATGTATCATTCGATTCATAAAAGTTGAATTATTGATCTGTATAAAATTTGTTGAAAATGGTATAATTTGTATAGAAGCCCTTTTAAAAGCTCGGTCCATCTACTTCCATGTTAAAAGGACAATTTTCAATAATTTATTTCTCGATAATAGACAGACGATCAACTTCAAATTTCGGGAATAAATATTTAATACATCAATGATTGGATGGTAAAAATTTGAGACTTTTCTTATAAAAATGATAAACAGTCACGAACCTCTTTAAGGGTCCATTCATAAAATACGTTCGCAAACAAGGGGGAGGGAGGGGATTTGCTTAGCCTGATGATATGGGACAAGGGGCGGTCTAAGGAAACGTGACGTTCGCAGTTTATCAATTTTAATATTTTCTTAAATTTTTTTATTATTATTATTATAGGGGGGGGTCTAGCTTTTGTTGTGTTATATAGTATTTGTTAGGGGGTTCCAGAAAATGTGATATAGCGTGACGAAGGGGAGGGGGTCCAAAAAGGGGAAATTTTGCGTGACGTATTTTATGAATGGCCCCTAATCATATACAGGTAGTAAATGCAGCCAAATTAAAAGCATTAGTCTGCTCAACAAGAAATTCGCTGTTGCTGTGTTCAGGGGGCGAGGTGGTAGTGATAGAGACGAATTCTCCTGACTGATGTGAAAACCGCGTCCTCGCTTAATAACTATCAATTAGAGCTCAGATTTAGTACATTTCTATTTCGCCTTGAAAACAGCAACGGAGACCCTTGTGTTGAGTGGGTCAACGACTCTAATTTGATGGCATCTTGAATTATTTCCATTCTTCCCAATTAAATTAAATTTAATTATCGCTGAAATTTCATTAAATATCTATGTTAAATATTCATTTAACACAGAAGATGTAAACAAAACACTAGGAAGTAGGGTCTCAAGTATTATTATTTTAAGCAGAAGACAACTTTAATTTATTCTTTACAAATTAAGAAAAAAAAAAAAATTAGAAAATGGTATTTCAATTTCACGGAGAATACTATAACCATTATGTATATAGTAAGCCTCATATTAAATTAAATGCAATAATCGTCTAACGGTTAATTGAATGAAATTGTTGATTATTCTTTTTTCATATTCAGATGCAGTTTTATATATGCACATTGAATTTAGTGTGACAATGCCATTCTCAACATGACCGGTCAAGGATGTACTAGAAAAATGAATTATTTATTTTATGGTTATGTCAATAAATCATAATTCAATCAAAGTAGTGGTAGGTAAACCGTATTCTATTATTATTTGATCCCATCCAAGAAAAATCATAAAAATGTACTTGGAAAAAATAATTTTATTAGTTGAATTTTATTATGACTAGATCGAATGAATACATGATTCTGGATTAGGATAAAAACATCAATTTATAGAGCTTATTTTTGATAATATAATTATTGTTATAATTATAAAATCAACATAGAACCTATCTATTATTTATAGGCCGTATTTTCCCCTCTGTTCAATTCGGTGAAGCAAATTTTCGAAGTTTTGGAAATTATTCAAATGAAATATAATTTTTATAAAAATTGGAATGATTTATATTTTTGTGTGAGGTTAAACACCCTTGATCTAAAGAGTAATTTTATATAATAATCAGAACCAAGCAAAAGACCTCCATTATCCGTTTTTATTAAGTTGAAAATTTTTGCATCCAATTATTCACATTTATTCTTCACATTTCCTCCATGTTTCGTGGCTTTCTTTAGTCAGATCCACGTCCTCAAGAGTTTGGCGAGGGTATGTACCAGGAAACGTAGGAGTAATTGTGCAAATTAAAGTTGAAGATGTTTATAATTTTGGTAAATTATTACTTAAAATTATAATTTTAGTTAAAACAGGAAGAAAGATATAAACAATTTCATTTTGGCGAGAGTCCATACATAATTAATTATGAAAATTCGTAGGTACTTTAATGTCATTTTTAATTTGCGATTTATAACGGATCAAAAATTATAAGATAAAATATCATATATGTTAGATAGGCAATAAATTTCTTGACATAATATTTGCCCTATATCGAACAATTTTATCAGGTTTATGAGTTGAAAAATTTTATCTCATTTTAGAATTCCTCTTAAAATAATAATAATAATAATAAACAAATAAATAAATTATATAATTACATTCATAGATTTCAAAATAAGCAGAAATAAGATCATGTTTTAGCATTTGTTTATATAATATTACCAATTTGATAATAATTAAAGCGCGTAGACAAAATTACTAAAGTTTTGCCGAATTGCTTTTTGATAAATTTATCAAAATGAATGAGTAGCGAAAATTAATCCAAGAGCTGTTTTTTTACTTTCACTCGATAGTTTTATCAAGAGTATTTTGATAAGTTCGAAAACACATCGGAAATAAAGGTTTTAATGTTCTCTGAATCCATATAAGACCATTTTCAGTGATTGGTCTGTTGACTGTGGGGTAAGAGAAATATAAAAAAAAATAATAATCACAGAACATTGGAATATGTAACGAATGACGATTGTTTTGTTTTTATTTATGTGAAACCTACCTAGTATTTTAATTAACTCTAATTAAAATGTTTCACCTACCAAGTTCCTTAAAATTATGGATTATCTTATCTTATCTTATTAAACGAGCAATTCTTGTATATATAGAATCGGGTTCTCAAAAACGGCTTTAACGATTTCGCTAAAAATTGGTGTACTTTTCAAGACTAATGAGTTATTAGTCGTGTATAAATTTTAATCCAATTGAAATAAAGGAAGAGGGTGTAAAATGTCGCAAAATAAATATTTTAATCTTTCATATCTAGTCTTCCGTAAGACTAGAGGCTTAAAATTTGAAACTTAAGCTAGCTAGAGGCTACAAGAAGTACCGCAAGATTTTGGCTAAAATAGAAGTACCGGAAGTTGATGTTTACGTACGTAAGAATGTACCCTCCCCCTACATTTCGCAACCATAAATCTCAGTGCAACGAAATTTGAAACTTAAGCTCGATATAGGCTAGAAGGGATACAGCAAGTTTTTGCTTGAAATTGAAAAGCCGGAAGTTGACATTAACATTTTTTAATTTTCACTAACGATTTTTTTTTTAAATTGGTCTACTTATCAAGTGTCTTGAGTTATTAAGCTATTTAGAGGCAAAGAGTTACCGAGCATCGCTCGGTGCTCCAGGCACTTATGAATATTTATCTTAATTTTTAACGAAAAAATGTTAAAACAATAAATTTGATACAAATTTTCTTTGAAAAACTACAAACCCTTGTAAAAAAAAAATCACACACTATTTCATTTGAGTTTCGATAATAATCAAAAAAGTAAGCGTATCTCGTAGATAGAGGCAGGCTCATTCAGCTTGTTTGTTTCTTTTTTTTTCACGAAGCCTTTCGCATTGTATGAATGAATAAGTTTGGAAAGAAATGAGGACGTAACAAGAGGTCCTAGCGTACTCCAAGTGGAGTGCACCTCGGAGGGTAATTTGTAACTTGAACCGATGCTATTCCGGTCCCAGCGACTCCAAATCAGCTGATGGCGGCCTCGTTTCTGCTGTCTGTCAGCTCAGGTCAAGAACCAACCGGGAAAGACTTGAGAAACAACACCCATTGACTTAACAAAGAATCGATCGCGCGTTCCGTCATTTTTAATGACAAACATTTCCATTGATAATTTTGCGTTTGGAATAGAATAGAATTAACAATTCATTTAGGGCACATTTAAAACATGTTTAGATAATTAATTCATTAATTAATAAGAGAAAGTAACAAGGACAAGAATAAATCTTGATAGATAGTTCTAAAATCTCGGGTTAATCATATTTGTAATAAAAATATGTCTAGTTATTTAGATAAGCGAATAGATAATATGAAGGATAAAATAGTAATTTTTACTTCAAGAACAGTACATAATTTTATTATTATTGTTTAATTCGTTAAATTTGGTACCAAGTCCGTTTAGCCAGTTTCTATTGAGTATGAGTTTTATCATGAGGTGGGGGAGCCTAGTTTTAGCTGGTCAAATTTTTATTCTGCCGTGAGCAAGGCTTGAACTTGGGCCTCCCGCTAAAACATCGTCATCCAGAAAACGATACAGAAGCGGTGCTCTAGCACGCGCGGCTAATCAATTCCCCTAATTTTATTAAAGAAGAGGGAAAAAATGATATTTTATTTTATATATATATATACTTACAGGGTGAATTTTTTATCTTGAGACAGTCTTATAACTCAAAAACAGTGCATTATATGGAAAAAAGTTTATTTATATCGAGGGGGAAACTAAACTACGTTATTGTTTGTCGAACAAGCATTCAAGGGTATTTTAAAGTCAAGTTGTGTTTTTTAAATAGAACCCTATATTTTTCTATACGTCTACTTAATCTACAATAAAAACTGAACAACTTTCATTAGAACTATTTTTTATACATCAAGTAAACAAAATACATGAATCAATTAGATCTCAAAAAAATATTAATAATTATTTAACTTAATTATCAAATAATAATGATTAAATAACTAATTATTAAATAAATATTTATTAAATCGAAAAGTCACAATAATAAAAATAAGTGTTTATAATGATATTAAAACTTGATTATACACATATTTAAGAGATTATTTTCTACTTAATAGATCTATTTAAAATTCTTGAGTTTAAAGAAGTTTATTTCTCTTCTCAATCCAGTAGATAGTTATATTGTATTACCATAATAAAAATGGAGTTTTTTTTGAAGACAATTGAAATGGTCTTAATTTATGGTATGGAAGAAGTGTTATAGCTAAAATTGAAATGGATGTCGAGCGTTTTCCTGATAGGAATACACCCTCACAAGCTTCATTTTATCGTGTTGTAAATCTGTTAAAAAAAATAACGAAATTGGAACTGGAATTCATCCAGAAGACTTGCGATGCACTCTGGAATGTCAAAGAACATTGTCGGAAAATTATTAAATTATTAATTATTATTAAATTATTTATTTAATAATTAAATATTTGATCATTATTATTTGATAATTAAGTTGAATAATTGTTAAAAATAATTATTATTTGAATTTTTTTTTAGATCTAATTGATTTAATATTTTGTTTATTTATTGAATAAAAAAAATAGTTCTAATGAAAGTTGTTCAGTTTTTTTTTTGTAAATTTAGGCAATGTAAAAAAAAAATATAGCAAGGTTTCCATTTAAAAAACAGAAGTTGACCATGAAATACCTTTGAAAGCTTGTTCTAGGTCGACAAACAATAGTGTAGTTTAGTTTCCCGCTCGATATAAACAAACTTTTATTTGAGGTCTCAAGATAAAAAACTCACCCGGTATATATATTTTACACGAACGTGTCTTTGCATAAACTGTTAGTTTAGTGCGTAGTGTTTACTTATGGTACCAAGGTGGTAAGTAAATCTTCCTAGACGAGCTTAGTAATAGAATCGAATTTCCTAAGATAGAAACCCCTTCTGTCAAGACTTGAATAATTTTAGAGTTAATTTTAAAATTTGCAATTAGAAAACCTCTAAATAAAATAAATGATTATTTTATAATTTAATAAATATATTATTTATATAAAACAAAAAAAATCGACATTGGTGCGGCTATTTTATGACCAAAAGGCATTTATTTATCTTAGCCAGTAGCATTAACCTATTATTTTTCTTTCGAGTACTATACTCGATTCCGAGGTTTGGAGAGTATCCATAGTAATTTTCCTGGGAAATTTGTTCAAAGAGATAGGTAGTTTACCGATGCCTTCCCTTGAATTTATTGAGATTATTTGATATTTTCATTTAGCTTTTGAGGTGGATCACAAACTCATTAACTTACAAACCGAATTCACTCACGCATACATTTAAAAAATAATGTATGTCTTAAAATAATGTTTACATTATTTACAATAATTCGTTTTTGTAGCCTTTACTCTGTGATTTGGCTTAAATTTTTTTATCAAATTAGTTTCTGCTGGTTTTGAGATAATATATTTCTTAAACTAAGAAAATGAAGAAAAAAGTATAAAAATTTTCAAGACTCGGTAACGCTTACAATTTAGAGCCGCCCTAGTATTAAACTTATAAGCTTTTAGAAATTTATTTTTTATTTGAATTATCTTGAGAAAAATCGGTTGTCTGTAAAGTCTGTTTACTGACGATAGTTGAACGTGACAACGTCATAGAAAATACTGATGGAATGGTATTTTCTTATGACGTTGTCACGTTCAACTATCGTCAGTAAACCGACTTTACAGATCAACCGATTTTTCATAAAATTCTTCGTTCAGAAAATCATTTTAAATTTACAAAATACTTGAATAAAATTTATTGTTTAAATTTCTACTCGACTGTTAAAATTTAATTTTTGATTTTATTATTTTATAATAATAAATTTTGTATTGACATTATTTCTTTCAGCAAGTAAACTGAATAAAAGTTGTTGTTCAATTAGTTACTTAATTATTTTTGCAAATTTAATTGTAATTTGTTGTAAAAAAGTAATAATTTTGAATAATTTATTATAAGAATAAACTGTGATTAAATTATTGTTCATAAATCTTAAATTTAAAATTTAAAATTTGGAAACATCATTAAAATTTTTGTAACTGTAGCTTTTAAAAAGCCCGCCTCAATCTTTGTCGCTCGTTCCGCGCTCTCGCTTGCACTTCAAGCCTTAAATGGAACGCCTCAGAGCGAGGTAACGCCGCATGAGTCATGTTTTTTCGAGCGTGCAGCCGGCTTCATCGAATTATAAGACGTTGTCACGTCAAAAATTAAATTTTTTGCATTTTTGAACCTTATGTTCTAAAGTTAGAGAACATCGACTGATCCACTTTCCGTTTTTGAGTTATCCTGTATATCGGAATCCAGAAAGATACACAGACAGAAAACTTTTCAGATTTCTCTTTCACGTTTCAGACATATTTCAAGACAACGAGCAAATAAAAAATAAATTTGCGTGAATTCAATACTAGCGCTTCGCTTGATTCCAATGCCAATTTTTTCCGCACATTACAATACTTTCTCTAACATTTATGATAAAATATAAAACACACAAATCAAGAATATCAAATAAAAATAAACAAATAAGAGAAATAACAGTCAATTAAATAGAAATTATACTTACGTTTTTCGCGACATTTATGCACAGGGGTGTGCCTCAGTTACGATTCCGAGAAATACTGAAGAAATTCAAGTGAGGGACAGAGTGAACACCATAAATTAATAAGAAAGATTTAATAGTGCGTCAATATGACATCAAACATTTCTTAAAAGGTTTTATATGGTAAGAGAAAATTATATTAACTCGAGGAATTTCATTTGACTTTTATTAGGAAATAACATCGAAAACAAAACACCATTATATATACTACATCCATTCAATATTTACTCGTTTTCTTACTCGGGGAGTAATATCCTTATGGTCTAGAATTGAGTTAGAAAATTAAATTGGTCAACAAAAGAAAGGGCTGTTCGTATTCGATGCTATTTTTTTGTTAAGGGTTATGGCTTACAAAAAATAATTTAATTTGAAAATTATTATATTAACTATATGTAAGGTAAAAAAAAAAAAAGATTAACTGTACAATAAAATAGAAAAACCAACGTTTCAGAGGATCTTCCCTGAAGGAGGAGAAACGTCGGTTTTAAAAAATTGTAAAAGGAAAACATTCCAATAAATACTCCTTTATTTTTTATTTCTGGACTGCCTTCCATCCAATCATCAGCTGTAATTGGAAGTATTGGTGTGCTTTAAAAAATCTTAATAGACTGTTTTGAGCTCTTCTGAATCTAAAAGATGGTTATGAGTTATGAGTGACGACAAATATAATTAGTTGAATTTATGTTGTAAACTATTTGGGGGATATGATTATTTTTTTTTTTTTTTATTGGTCGTGAATGGAGTTCGAACTTTCCAAGCCGGAGACTCGAGTCACTGTTTAAATAATCTATAATCTAGCACTTACATGTATTTACACTTAACACACACACATTAACACTTATAACCAAAGATTCACAAAAATTAATCTGTTCCTCTGTCATAAAGAAAAAAATTTAGTTTTAATAATGTACATTCATCGACCTTTTGAAATGACATCACAAGCACTTGAAAACGAGTCCAGAATTAGGTAGGTATCAATACGCTGAGCATAAGAATATCTCATTAAAAATGTCTAATCTAGGTGGTTTAAGTCGAATGTTCTCTTATGATAAGTTTTAATATTATATTTAATCCTCTAATTTTGGTAGTTTGTTTTAAGGTAGTTGTTTCAACATATGGGTTTTCTTAGGATTTTTTGAAATTTAGACAGATTATTATTTAAATACTTCTGCATTGATTATTGGTGGCAAAACGAAATTGATGAACAATATAGTTCCGGAGATATTAAATTCCAAAGATAGAGTTTTTCAGATTTATATACACTGCACTATACGGGATATCGGAAAGTTTACATACATCTTTAATTATAATTAATAAACTCTTCTTACCATTGTTATAAAAAACTAAACCAACATTAAACAATAACTAATAAATTTTTTAAGAAAATTTTAATTCATAGTTACAACACAGTTTCTGAGATAATAATTAATAAATAATGAAAAATGTATAATGAAAAATTTACACTAAAAGCAAACTGGCAACTACGCATTTACAAAGAGAAACAAAGAGGTTGTCCTCTGCTTATTGCAAATAAACATACACACATATATATCGAGATGATATATCTGTATATATATTATTACAGATATATCATCTCGATCAAGGGCGGATCCAGGAATTTTTTATGGGGGGGGGAGAATGTATATAAGATATACTTTTTATTTTAGCCACGAGGCCTCTATGGGGGGGGGGGGGGCCGCCCTGGATCCGCCCTTGATCTCGATATATATGTGTGTATGTTTATTTGCATCAAGCAGAGGACAACCTCTTTGTTTCTCTTTGTGAATCAACAACTCTGCTACTCTCGGCAAAACAAAAACTTTTCAATTAAAACAACGAATTTATTTAACCTAAAAAGTGGGTTAACTTTAGTAATTTTTTTTGACGTTTTTTCGCTTCAGCCATTGTCGCAACAGCTTTCAATCGCTTATTAAGAACTTTTTGTTTTATAAAACTTCATTTATAATGTACTTTATCTGAAATTTCTATGATAAAATATATACAAACTCGGACAATGTTGCCCGATTTGCCAAACGAGCACGGGATTGTCTAGTAGTGGTACATAAACAGCAAAAAGTTTTGGGTTTATGAATTATGAATCCTTATGGTCTGTTTTATATACTCTAGCAGTAACTTTTTGCTAGTATTGTCGCGAAACAACTACCTTAAAAGTGGTCAAGGAGAAAGTCATGTGATGTGTACACTAGTTGATTCGATTAAATATGAAAATATTCTAAAAAAAAATTGAAATAAATCATTTTGTCCTCAATCGTTAAAAAACGGTAAACGATGTAAATACATGGATGTAGATGTTATTACATTTTTTTTTAGATCAGTATTTTAATTTCCGTGTAGTATAATTCAAAATCAATATAGGAAATGTTTTGATGTACAAAGGGAACAGAGAAAAAATAAATATTTATAATCAATAATAAATTATTGATAATAAATCATGTGTAGAGGTTAGATTTAAAAGGATTTCGCCCGCACTGGAGAAGTCAACACAATGTCTTGATTTGTGTCAAGAGGACAGACAAATTGTCAGGTCAGGGAAACATAAGAATGAATGAGAAGACGAGTTAGTTAAAGGGCCATTGTAGACCAGAAGTGAAAAGGGGTTTTCAAAACGAGATGGGCACGGGTCATTCTTTAGCTCGTCAAAGGTCGATAACCCAGTCAAGAAGACGATAACTTTGGAAAAAAACAGCATGTCCTCTTCTATTTATCTCTCCAATGTTTATTGATGGGAAGTTGTCAAAAGCTATCGTCCCAAGATTTCAAAATCTATTTTATCACCTTTTTCAAATATTAAAACTGGATTCAAGATAAATTTACTTAATCTAAGAAATTTATATTTTTAGAAGAAAAAAGAGGAGATAATTCTTAAAGAATAAGAGATTCAATTTATAGTTTCGTTCGAAAGAGATTCAGAGGAGAATGAGTGCTAGGTCAGCGTCTCAATCGAACAGATTGTAGGAAAACGCATAGTTGGTTATATTTCTCGAATTATCCTAGATAACTCAAAAATGCAAACGAGTAATTTTCTATTTTATTTAACGTACAATATATATGATATAATTTGGAATTGATTCTACAGTCCATGATAGAAAGTGAAAAACTTGCCTATGCCTTGGCTCAAACTTGATTAAAAGGAAAGAGAAGCAATGCACACTGTAGTTTGTTTCCGAGACTTAGTAAATAGCGAGGGTGGTCCGCGATTGGAAGTAGGTGTACACCTCTTTGGAAGTATTTTGGAAGTACTTGAAAATATTTGAAAGCATTTGGAAGTACTTAGAAATATTTGGGAGTACTTGGAAATATTTGGAATTACTTGGAAATATTTGGAAGTACAAGTGGAAGTAGGTGTACAGCATATTAGGTCGCGGTTCACCCCTTGGTAAATAGTTTAACTGGTCCAAATTAGGGCTCTCATACGTTTTTAATTTATTATTACGGAAAAAGGAGTTCATGTTTAAGCGTAACGAGTGGAGAACTATATTATTTTGTTATTAGATGAGTTTAAGGTTGCTCGGATTATTAAGGCAATGTTGGATTAAAAATCTGAATTTTTAACATGTTATTAATCGATAACAAATACGTATAAAATAATTTGTTGAAAAAGATCTGATCAAGGGTTATCGTGTAATTAATTATTAAAAATCGGAATTTTAACACGTAGTGAAAGGGAATGTTGGCTAAAAGCATATATTTCGATTAATCTAGCCAAATCGTACTTATGATGAGATAAAAACAAAAAACTTTTATTTATATAGATAAATTATCGTAGGTAAAAAAAAAATTTCTGACCCAGGGTTTTGTAAATATTCAAATCTAAATGATCGAAAATATCAGTTGGCTTCACTTAGAAATAAATAAATCGAGTCAAAAGACATTTATTTATTTTATTTATTAATTAAATTATTTCATATATCCGATTAAAAATGATATTAACTAACATCTAAATTAAAATAATTAATCTATGTGTTAAAATTTTTAATTTTAGTCGAAAAAAAATTTAGATTTTATTTTGACTTGCCGGGACCTGTCCTAGCAAACCTTATGCCGGAAAACCTGAATTGCATTTTTAATTGACTATTGGGTTCGATATCTGAGAGAGTGACAGCTCTCAGCATTTAAGATAACGTAAGCAGAAGACACCCTCTTTGATTTTGATGAATGGGTAAGAAAAACAACGACAAAAGATATGAATAGAAAAACTAAAATTTCAATAGTTTTTCCGAGGGGTGAACCGCGACCTAATATGCTGTACACCTACGTCCACTTGTACTTCCAAATATTTCCAAGTACTTCTAAATATTTCCAAAGAATTCCAAATATTTCCAAGCACTTCCAAATATTTCCAAGTACTTCTAAATATTTCCAAGTATATCCAAATATTTCCAAGTACTTCCAAAGAGGTGTACACCTACTTCCAATCGCGGATCACCCCTCGATTTTTTCCAAAGGAGTTGTAATTTCGATCATTATTTTGTTTTATTTTTGTATGTTTGTTAATTTAAAATTCCGGTTTCTATTTTGTTTAAATAATTTATTTTTTAAATGTCACCTAATTTTTGTTAATTTAATGATTTTGTTTTGTCAATATATGAATCTATAAATTGGATCGATTAAACTATAAGACAAGAAATTTTTGGATTAATGACTTCTGAAACACCTCTTTACTCTCTAAGTCCTAATGTCGGAAGCAGTTTTAATTGGATACGATCTCGTTACCTATTCCGATAAGATTTAATTAAATTTAATTATGAAATGATGTCCACCAAGGCAGTTAATAAAATATGTCGTGCAATATATATTTTACTTATATTGAACAATTTTTTATTTTTGTTTGTGTTTTCTATAAGTGAGACAGAATAAAAGTAGAAAAATCACTCAACAACACTGAATCCTGTTCTCCAAAGGCTCCAATTTCTACACCCAATTTCATAAATAAATAAGACCTGCACTTTTTGAATGAAATTTTTAAGAAGAACTACCTATATTTCAAATTAATTAAATTGCATCAATTTTTAATTGTTCTTATTTAAAAAAAAAACAACGAATATAGTGCTATTTTTTTCTGATCAGGACTGTTTAATATGATCCAATAAATTCAATTAAAAAAATAATAATAATAATAATAAACGAGCATGTTAATTCGATAAATTTCTCAACACACTTAATTGCTATTACGTTCTTCTTTACAAACACATAAGTTAGAGTTTGTCTTTAATAAATTAATTATTTTATATTATTCATTATTTTTAGATATTAAGCTATAAAAAATTCTAGCTGACGAACAGCTCATGATATAAAAAGAAGTGACAAGGCTCGATATTATATGCATTCTTTACAAACACCTAAGTTAGAGTTCGTCTTTAATAAATTAAATATTTTATATTAATCATTGTTTTTTTTTTAGATATTAAGCTATAAAATATTCTAGCTGACGAACAATAGCTCATGATATAATAAGAGGTGATAAGGCTCGATGTCATATGCTATATATAGCACATAAATAAATATGAATTGCTATTTCAGCATTAACAATAAAACGAGTAAAATTTAGAGATAATTTTTTTTTTAATGTAATACGATATTATCATAGTAAAAAATTTTAAGTTGGGGTTTCAAAAAATAAGATAACAAAATGTGTGATGAAAAATATATTTACATTTCATGAAAAAACCGTTTCAGAGAGAATTTTTTTAATTTGATTATAGTAACACAGGCTCTTATAAGGTAGCTAACATTCTCCAAAATTAATAAGAAAAAATAAATAATGTATAATGCAAGTTTCTTAAAAGGATAAAATCATAAGAAGAGCCTGTGTTAATTTTTTCAAATTAATTTTTAAATTCTTCAACTTGGCTGATTCTACAAATATATTCGAAACCAATCCTACACTGTACTATTCCTCAAGTTCTATTATCGCCTCTTTGCTTCTAGAATATATGTGTCAATATTAACTTTAAATGTTTCACTTTCTCACATACTACTTATCATGAAAAAAATGAATGTAAAAAAAATATTTAAATTATTTTTATCATTTGGAAAAATAGTTTTATTTCAAATTTTTATACACAATGAATTTAATAGGTTAGAAGTTTTTCTTTGGAGACGGACTGATATATGTATAATATTCCATATTATCATTACACTCTGTTCTACTTATGATGGGAAGTCTAAAATTATTCTCTACATAGCAACTAACACGGAAAGAGGCAAGAAGGAAGAGTATATATGCTTCCTTCATTGACCCTTTGAGTGAGTAGAATATATTTTTGATTCAAATTTTAAATGCTAAACTAAATTGGAATTATTATAGTAAAAAAATCTATATATTATAGAAATAATAATTAGAATAATCTTAATAATATTGATGGTCAATCCCATGTAATTATTATAAACCCTAAAGAAGGAGGGAAGATCCTCCGAAACGTCGGTATCCAAACAATACTATAAGGGAAAAACATTTCCAATAAATATTATTTGTTGGAAATAGTCTCTTATTTATTTGCGGACTGCCTTCATCCAATCTTGAGACAAAAATGAGACCCAAAATTATGAGCGGGGGGGGGGGGGTTTAAAATTAAAAATCTAGGCCCTTGTACCAAACCCAACCAAATTTTGTATACATAATCAGTGGGACCCCAGAAGTCTAAAAATGCAAAAACTAGCCGCCCAAAATGTAAGGGGGGGGGGGGGTGTAGGATAAAAAATGGAAATCTAGGCCCTTGTACCAAACTCAACCAAATTTTGTATACATAATCAGTGGGGCCCCAGAAGTCTAAAAATGTAAAAACCAATCGCCCTAAATGGGGGGGGGGGTGTAGGATCAAAAATGAAAATATAGGCTCTTGTACCTAACTCAACCAAATTTTGTATACATAATCAGTGGGCCCCCGGGAGTCTAAAAATGCAAAAACTAACCCCCTCCCCTACATGATTATAAATAATTTTATTAAATATAAGTAGAGGGGTTGTATGGTAAAGTCAAGTGGATGGCCACATCAGAACATGTTAGCTTATTTTTTTTCAATCCCCCTGCAGGGAATTGATTAGGGTTGGGAGCTTAAAAGAAAAAAATTGTCACCACACAAAATTTCACAAAAATAAATAGAAAATTTTTTGTTTATTCATCTGGCGTTTATCAATAACGATTGTCTTATCTCATTCAATAAAACCTTAAAAAAAAATTTTTTTGTTTATTTATCAAACTTTTTACTATTATCGTATGAAATTCGTTAGTTGTAATTTCAACATTTAAACTCTACCTCTTCCGGGTGGTGTTATGTTTTTTATACAATGAATAATTATATTTTCGAAATAATATTAGAAATTTGTTTTCAAAATTGTCTCCATTTAAGACTATTCATCAAGTTTTACTAAGATAAGGCTTCAAGAAAAAAAACAATTTATTTGATTTTATCTATATCACCTGATTAGCTTTCCAAAAAATTATATATGTATATTGAAGAAATGTTGATAAGATTAAAAAAAATTTCATTCAAAAACCAATTTCTAAAAATGTGTTTCTAAAGACATTTGATTGTAATTCGAAAATTCAGATACAGTTGTTTTATTTTAAATGCACTTTAATAAGGGTTAAAATTAAATTTTATGTATAAAATAAATATAGTTAATTAAATAAATCATCCATAGAATCATTTTGAATAACGAGATGAATTAATGAGAGAATAGGAGATAAATTATAGTTAAATTATCACTAAACAATAAGAAAGACTATTTAATTGAAAAGATTCAATTAAATTTCTATTGTCTATTAAATAAACAGCTTTTAGAACATTTTAATAGGATAATTTTCATAATGAATGAATCTAATAAAAGATGAAAAGTCGATAAATATTTGTTAATATCAAATTAATAAATTATAATATAATAGAAAAGAATTCAAGAAATTTTTATTATGCATAAAATAGACAGTTGATTGAATGACATTAATAGGATTATATTATTGATGAATAGAACTAATGAAAGAATAAAAGAGAGAAGATAATAAAATTAATAAATATTGATAAACAATTATTTAAGAAGGAAATTCTAATTGAGAGAAGGAATTCAAGAAATTTCTATGGAATAAAATAACTATAATAATTAAATTACATTTAATCACATTGAATTTTTTAAATGCATTTGAGGATTTTTCGTTGTCTGATAGGTTTTATTTTTGAATGATAGTGATGTAAAAGAGTGTTACACCAAAAAGGTGCAACACTTAATGGTTAGGTAAGAAATAGCAAGGGCGAGATACAAGTAACACGGGATAGTGGGGGTTATCCCAATAATACGATTCGCAATACTTTAATTAATGACATTTCAAAAGCTTTTGATATGGTCAAATTGGATAAAAGTCAATTCGCCAATTCTTTTATCCCTATGACCTCCAGAGACTGGAACTCGTTTCCAGTTACCGTCTTCCCCGAGACTTATAACCTTCAGTTGTTTAAGACCCGCACCCACAGATACCTTCAACTCCTACCCGGCCCATAAAATCCCATCTTCTTCTCCTTCTTTTCACGATGGAGGGGCTAACCCTTGCTTTTAGGGGATGTACCTCCTTAGCAGGGTGCTCCTTAATTTGGATATTTTCAAATATTTAGGGGGTTCTGAATAAATAAAAAAAAAATATCCCCCAAGTTTCAAGTCACCATCTCAATTTTAACCTAGTGCTACACCGCAATTAAGTTTCCCATTGAAATAACATGGGGTTTTTGCCATTGAATGATCAATTTTTTATTCTGGCCAATGTAATGGTTCAAAAAATTTGAAACTCTGTAGACTTTATCGAGTAGCTATCCTTCAGAATTTTTACAGATTTTTAGCTATTATAATTTTGAAATTAGATCTAGATAAACTACTGCTATATCTTAGCAATAGTAAGTTATAGACTCCAAAATTATAATAGCTAAAAATCTGTAAAAATTCTGAGAGATAGCTACTATTATAAGGATAAAGTCTACAGAGGCTGGAATAAAAAATTGATCGTTCAATGCCAAAAACCCATGTTATTTAGATGGGAAACTTGATCGCTGTGTAGCAGTAGGTTAAAATTGAGATAGAGACTTGAAACTTGGGGATATTTTTTTCCATTTATTTAGAACCATAACCCCTGTCTGCGTAAATATTCGAAAATATCCAAAATAAGGAGCACCTACTCTTTAGTGTAACTACTTCTCTCGTCAATTCAAAAAATAATAATAATAATAATAATAATGATTAACTAATTAAAAGTTCATCGAAAACATATAAGCTTTAGTTTTAAAATAGTTCTGCCTACCTTTCCCAAAAATCCCATGCGCTAATTTTGGACCAGAGTGTATGTTATTAAACAATTAATTGAGTAAGAAAAGATAGCTACTTGATAGGTAGTTTTCAAGATTTTATAAAATAAACAAAGTTGATTAAAATAAGATGTTATTAATGAATGGAACTAATACGAAAGTAGTAGATAAATAATTAAGATAAAATTTAATAATATTAGTATATAATAAGATATTGATACAAGGAAAACCTACTCTTGAGCTTTAGGTTTGCGGGGCATGTTGTCGTGTTTCTTCTATTATGCTGATGCACGAACCTATCCGTATAGGACGCTCTCCTAATGAATACTGACTAGATGAGAGTGGAAAAGAACGAAATAAGCAGAAAATAAAACAGTCAATACATCATCATCTTTACATTAAAGTATATTATACAAGAACAACAAACTCTTTGTGATAGTCTTTCAATAAAAGGCTGAAATGGTTTAGCTGACTAAGTGCATATCGGGTGTTGGTTTTATAGCTAATGCATCTCAATACTTGTTTATTTGTATTTCTCCATTCACAAAATTATATGTATAGAAATTTCCTTGGGAAATTTGTGAGATTAATTGAGCCCACGAGGGAGCTGGAGTTCCTCAAAATTTAAAGAAAAAAAATATAATGATGTTTTTTCTTTTTTATTTCAATCAAAATTAGAAATCAGAAACATTTTCGGTTAGTCCGACCCACCATCATCAGTCTGGAAGACACAAATACATACATATAAGGAAAAATACAAAAATGAATAATGTGTTCATCATAAACTATTATAGTCACATATGTTACGTCAAATTCCAATTTACATCGCTAAGAAGTGCATCTTTTGGTTGTTATACACACCAAACAAAGCAAGTGACATCATATTTTTTTTTTAATAATAATGAATATATTTATTTATTTACAGTCACATTCATCATCTCGGTTCATTGGATAACCCATCGAGAAACGCTTTTCTTTCTCATTTCATTTCAAAAAAGTTCCCCAATGTTTGAATGTTTTTCACCATCTGAATTCTTCACTTCATCAAATTCTTCCACCAGGTTTTATTTTGATCTAGATGAGATGTTTAAAGGTGTTTCAATGGCTAAGGTGATTAGCGTTTCGACAAAGAAGTTCAACATTTAATTAATTAAGTAATCAAACCTTTCCATTCTCAGTAGTGTTGCATGCATCCCACTAGAATCGATTGGGAAGGGTCAAAGGGAGATACGTCTCTTATCTTCGCTAGAAACCCAACTGTTCCTCTAAGAGTAGATTGCCAGTATACTCAGAAGCTGGCCAATATATAAAATAATACTATTTACACTATTTACAGCAAAATTTTATAGCGAATGATAAGTTGAATTAGAAAAGTATTAAAAATCAAAACATTACCCTTTCAAATTTTCTTGCCCTACTCAACAATCGACAAGTTATGACCACAGGTGGTAGAAAGGTCTTCATTCTAGTTCAACCCCATTTTGGAAGTGTTTTTAACAACAACTCTTCAGGTAAATATAATGTCAAGAGCTAGACATCACACAGACAGAAATACAGACAAGTCTAATGCAAAGAATGTCAAATTTCAACCTAAAAAAGAACCTCTGATGTGAGAATATAATAGACCTTGAAAATAAACAATAATAACAAATTAATGATTAAGTGTAGCCAGCAAAACATTTTTTATTATTAATAGTCCGTTTAATAAATAACACTCATCAAATAACTATGGTGATTTAGATAAAATCAATTGCAAGTATGTAATTTATTGAATATTTTTTATTTATAAAGAATCAACGATTAACACCTATTATTAAACCAGCTTGTGCTTTTCCTGACAAAGGTCTATACAGGTGTTTCCCAAACTTATTCGTTTCATGCACCACTTCTCTCCACAAATATTTCAATCCCCTCTAAGATAACAGTCAACCATGTTGTGAAAAACTATAAAATAAATTAGACTTAACATTTTGTATTTTTGAAGGTTTCATTTGAAAAGTCCCGGCTGACTTTTAATTTTTTAATTAATTTAATTATTTTTTTAATTATGATATTGATGCGAGGAGTTACACTAAGGAGGTGCAACTTCCTATAGTCTGGATTGACAACTGCACCTTGAAAAGAAGGAGTGTTATCCAAGATAAAATTTCGATTTCTTTTAAAGTAAAAAAATACATTGCTCAGGTGATATGCAATAACAATAACTCACATTAAATTAACAAGAATTAAGCAATTTTCACTCATCTAAGAATTAATCATAAACATTGCTCAACGTACGAGAGCTAAAATGGATTGAGGAGCTTTTTTCAATTAGTTATTAGTCCAGATTAAAAGTATATAAATACATATGACAGACATTCCTAATCACAGAGATGTTTCGGGTGTTTTCAACTTGCCAATATGATTAGGATTAGGACTAAAGGCAAAACAAACTTATATATGATTGTATTAATGCATGTGATTTGATAATGCAACAGAAGTAATTTGAATAATAAGACATCTGATATTTCATACGAAATACGAGACGCCAACTTTGTATGAATAGTGATTATTAGTAAATAATAACTCGTCAAAGATGAGGTACATTCTTTCTATATCTATTTAGGATTTAAAAATTTGTAAATACCTATATTAAATAAATTCTAGGAGTCATATTTAAAAATATGTATAATATATAAGTATTATTTCTATAAGCTCTCAGATACCCCCTTAGAGGTAGTCAACTAGACAAACATACGCACTAGTGCTCTAACATCACTAAATTGTAATACACAAATGACCTTGATAGGTTGAAAAAGATCGGTTTAATGATATTTAAGGGAATGTCCTGTAGATTCTATGTGAAAACTAACAGTTTAGTTGCTATGTACTTACAACAAAAGAAATACGTATTTTATGAGTAAAAATAAAATGCAGCTGCATTGAATAGCCTATAAAATTTTTATTAGAATTGTGAGTATGACATTAACTTGTTTGATTAGCGACAGATAATAAAGACAGATTGTGGCTTTAATTGCATCATCTATGTCTGTTAATGTTATTAAGAACACATAGATACAATGAAAATCGCTTAACACGAAACTGAGGTGACGGAAATATTTTTTTCATGTTAAACATATTGGATTGCATACATAAAAAAAATGTATACTCAACAAAATTACATTTATTAGAGTACATCATATTAGATACACTACATTTGAAATCATGTATTATACATTTTGTATATATTATTGTTTTTTATTAAATGCATACGTATATACATACATACACACACACACACATATATAAATATATATAATATATATATATATATATATATATATATAAAATGAATAAAAATATTAATAAACTTTAATATATGTGTGTAATTTTAATTTTTTTTTATAAAAACAAATAAAAATTTATTGATTTTTTGGAAAATAACATATTTTGTTCATTCCGAGAAGCGAAATTTTTTCGAGTTAAGCGATTTTTGTTTCGTGTTAAAAGAAAAAAAATGTATGAAAATACCTAGTATTTTGTCGGGACCGCATTATTATTTCGTGTTAACCGATTTTTTCATGTTAAGCGTTTTCGGGTTAAACGATTTTCTAAGTCAAGAAAGACCATTTCTTCCCTTCTTGCTACTCAGATTCTATTAGGAAATTTGTATAAGTCAAAGCTCTCTAAGCGTCTGAGTGTTGAAAAAACCTAATTTTGTTTTTACGTGCCCTGATATGTTTGAAAAGTCAAAAAGTCATTTCCAAGCATGAAGTTTCTGTCCATCTGTCTGTATCTGATACCTACGAAATCATAAGAATGAAAGGTCGTTTAAAATTCGTTCTATTGTCAAAATGTGTGTATTTCCAATGATTTTTTCTGAATTTCCATGACGTTTGCGAATACAAAATCTACTCAGTTCTTCACAAGATAAATACAAACATTATGGCACAAGAACTAACGAACTAAACGCTGTGTTTACGAGTTATTGGAATTCAGACACATGCATTTAGAAGGAAAAATAAATATATGACTGAAAATTACTTTTCTTCATATTCCAAACACTTCTAAATCCGAATATGCATAAAATAAGTTTTTTAGTGATTTAATTCCAATTGGGAGTGGGGTGTACGGATTAATATAGATTATAAATTTATTGTTTTTACCTGTATGAATAAACAAACTTGAATTTAATACGATTGACTCACCGGGCGGTGGGTGTGTTGAATTTGCTCAAAATTTTTTATTATTTGCTTATTCGTGTTTAGAAAAGTCTGAAAATGTGGATAAAAATGGGTGTGTTGAATTCGCTCAAATTTTTTTTTATTATTTGTGTTTAGAAACGTCTGAAAATGTGGATAAAAATTATTTTTAAACATAATGTTTTCCCTGTTTGTGGATTGTGATACCTACTATAATCCAAGAATGGAAGGTCGTATAAAGTCTGTTCTAGTTCCAAAATGTTTTATTTTCAAAATGAAAAACCTGATTAGATTTAGGGTATGATAACCTCAAAAATCGTTCAATAGTATATAAAAATATAGAATTTTTACTCTTTCGTACCGTTGTAGCTAATGAGCTGAAATTTGTCATAAATGTCTGTTTTAATAAGCTGCGCCTTTATGGCAATTTTTCTAGATCAACTCGTTTACTGATAAATTGCTAAACCAGTAAAATTTGCAGACATATACAGAATGTTTTTTCTCAGATTTTTAGAGAAATTTTTGTAATTCCATTACTTTTAGATTGATCATCTATCTCAAATAACCCTTAAGTAACAAGTTGTGTGTAATGTTGTTGTGAATTGGAGCTTAAGAGAGATTCTCTTCCTGCTGTCCGTCGTTCAATGGAGAGGGCCGTTATTTTCGTCAAAAAGTGGGGGCGGCAGACCCCCTTTGTAGTTCTGCCACACCCCAGCCGGACTCCTGCTTACACTTTGCTTACGGCCTTCTCCTTACATCTTGGCACCAACTTAGTTTTTATTTACTAGCTTTGTTTTAATATTAGAAGAAATGGCCCTCGATCCTATTAGAACGATACATCCTGGTTGTAAAGATATTTTTTAGCATATAAAATTAAATTAATTAAATAAATCCTAAACTGCATTCCATAAAACAACTAAAACGATATATTTTGTTAAGGGAGAATGGTGTGAGTTCATGGTGAAGTGAAACATTTTAAATAAAGTAAAGAAAATTTTGAAAATTTTTAGAAACTTTTTAAAATATAAAATACTAGGTAGGTTTCACAAAAATAAAAGATCAGATGCTTGTTTAGCACTACTCTATATATATTTCGGGGTATAAGCCCATCTTCCTGTCCTTTGTGAACTCCTGAAGTATTAAAAATAAATATTACTACTATAAGTATTAAAAAAGTTGTTTGTTAAAGTGGCGAAAAGGATAATTTTTCTTTCTTTCTGTCCTTTGCGAACTTCTGAAGATGGGCTTATACCCCGAAATATATATAGAGTCGTGCTAAACAAGCATCTGATCTTTTATTTTTGTGAAACCCACCTAGTATTTTATATTTTAAATTTTCTGACAAAAAAAATTCAAAATTTTCTTTACTTTATTTAAAAATTGAAAAAAAGTAGAAAATATTAGAAATTGATACATTATAAAAATAGAGAATTTTAATTATTTTGACCATGGTTAGTGAAAATAAGTAGTGAATTAATATTTATGGTGATTAAAGGTAAATGGACAATTAAGATTGAACAAACATCTTTTACTTATTTTCATCATTAAAGAGTAATCAGTTTTAAGGCTGTTTTGATGCACTACAACTACACGCCACCACATGCACTACAACTACACGCCACCATTTATTCGACTCTTATCTCATGCGAATTTTTTCGCTTTTAATATTCTTCTTATCAGGTAAAAATATCTTAATTAAGTATTTCCACTTTTCTTTCGGACCTCATCCTCCAAAATATACCTCAGTAATCCCAACATTTTATATGACCTCTTTCCTAAATTCTTCTACAAAGTTTTTTCTCTAATAGTTTCATATTTTTACTAATTAAATTAAAATGAAATTACAATAAAAAATCCTCATTCAAAATAAACTCTTTTTAATAGATGCAAAAAAGTAATACCTATACCTAAGTAATCATATAAGTTGATTAAAAAAACTGAACTATATATTCTAATACTAGTCATTTATTCTGACTTAAGAGCCTATAAAATTCTTTCTGTAAAAGAGTAAATATTTAAATGGAAAAATGAACAAATATCAAATTAAATAGGTTCTATTATCTTTAGGGGAGTTTATATTAACAGTATTTATCAACAACAAGGTTGCTTCCGAAGTCTTCAGTTCAGTTCCCTGCAAAAATAGTTTTTGCAACAGGTTCATTGTTTATATAGATTGAATCCCAATTTATTGAGAAACCAGACCTTATCACTTTTGATTCTTGAAGACCATTTAAAGCAAAAATTTTAACCAGTGGTAGGGACGACCCAACTGACTTATATGTATGTGTTTATTTATGTCTCTGAAGTCTTTGAAGCCACTTCTTCCACTTAATTTACCTTTTTATATTAAACTTCTCTTTGTTTACTGTAATTTTCTTCTTATGTTTTTTCTCTACACCTAACCCCACCCATCCTAGAATATATTTATTCTAATTTTCTTACTTTAAGCCAACTCATGGCTAATAGAGTTAGGTTTTAATTTCATGTATGCGAATTCTGAATTTCAGGTAATATTCTGTCAGGAAATTTTTATAGCTTTTTTTATTCAAACATTGTTAATTTTGTTAAGGGAGAATGGTGTAGGTTCTTGGTGAAACATTTTTTTAATAAAGTAATTAAAAATTTTTTCTTTTTAATATAAAATTGTTTTAAATTTTCAAATGGTTAGATGAAAATCTAATATATTTCCGGTTCCATTAAATTTTATTCAGAAGACACTTGATAATGAAAAAAAAATTGCACACGGTCGGTCGGCCTTATCTCTTAATCGATTAAAGATCTTTTTAAAAAAAGATACAGGTTTTCTTTACGAACTAATGCAAATCTAAAATTAGATTAAACATTGGTTGGTTTATGATATGATTATCATAAATAATTTAATGAATTAGACACACAAACTAATCTTGCTTGTTAATGAAAAAAGGTGTTATTATTACATTAAATCCATTTAGTAAAAATATCTTTAATCGGGTTAAAAAAATGCATATACTCTCATTGCGTGAGTAGGTATAACAGAAAACTCCATTTTGAAAAAAAAAAGTTAATTAGCATATAACCTACCCTAAACTTATTTATAACGAATAACGATAGTAAAAAGTCCAGTCCTTTATTATTTCATACTTCCTCACTTTAAAAAAATAATTTTGATATAATTAACGAAGATTCAATGATTTTCACTTCTTTTTACTATCAAGTAATGATTTAGTGTAAAATTACGGTCCTTTTAATAAATCAAAATTAATTTATTATCATTATGTCGACACTGTTTTGAAAAATTATTTTATTTCCCTGTAATTTATTAAAGCAAGAAGGTGCAATTGGAAAAAGAAAAGGAACAAATTTGAGGGGTCGGATCGGAGTCATGAGTATATTTATATAAGACTACGAGGTGCTTCAGGCGTGCCTTCGGCACGCCTCTACAGCTCAGCTCCTCCGGGCAGGCCCTGGCGGGCAGCCGTCTCAGCATGTGATTATTAGGTCTCCAAAATTCACTTAAAAAAAGCTACATTCCCCAAAAAAAAGGGGGGGGGGGGGGTTGGATTGCAAAAAAATCTTGAAATTATTTTTTAGATACACAGCAAAAAATAATCCACAGTTTTCTAAAGAGTAAATGTACAAAAAGCTAAAAATTTCTATATGTTGCCCCCCCCCCTTCGCCCCATACAGTCAATTTTGATAGTTGGTTTTTATAGGAATAGTTTCTTAAAGTAATAAAGAATAACTCTACAAAATTTGATCAAAATCGGAGAGTTTTAATTTTTGCCCCCACTCACATTTTGGATAGTTGGGAATCGAATTTTAAAAAATCTTGAAATCTATTTTTTAGATATTTGCAAATAAATAATCCACAGTTTTCTAAAGAGTATATGTACTAAAAAGCTAAAAATTTCTATAATTTGCCTCCCCCCCCTTCGCCCCCATACAGTCAATTTTGATAGTTGATTTTTACAGGAATGGTTTCTTAAAGTAACAAGAATAACTCTACAAAAATTTGATCAAGATAGGAGAGTTTTAATTTTTGCCCCCACTCACATTTTGGATAGTTGGGAGTCGAATTTCAAAAAATTCCTGAAATTACTTTTTATATATTTGTATTTAGAATTTTATTAAATAAAAATCAAGTAGATATCTTATCGTTCTTAATTGAAAATGCATAATTAGTGTAAACACATTGCAAAGATATTTTTGCCCTTTTTGACCCCTTTAGGGGTCGAATTTCAAAAAATCCTGAAATCATTTTTCGATATTTATAGAAAATTATTAGTTTAGTATTTAGTTATAAGTAAAAAGCAAGTAGATATTTTATCGTCCTTGAGAGATATCGCATAATCAGTGAAAACACACTTTGCCCCCTTTGACCCCCTTAGGGGTCGAATTTCGAAAAATCCTTTCTTAGTGAGCCCCTATGTCAGAAATGTAATATCCTCTCCAAATTTCATGTTTCTATGTCCAGTGGTTCTGGTTGTTTTGATGATGAGTGAGTGAGTGAGTGGTGCAGATAATTGTATATATAATATATATAAAATTCTTATATAGAAGATATATAGTTTTTAAGACCTTGTCTTTATATTTAGTTCTATATAATATTTTTAATGGATATTTTTTTTAATGAAATTGATGAGAGAAGGCCTGGGTTGGCCCCTCCATCGTGAACAGAAGGTGAAGGGGGGATTTTATGGGCTGGGTAGTAGTCGAAAGTATTTAGTAAATTTCATTAAATTTCTTTTTTCACAAACAATGAAATCGTTGATTGACCGACAGAATTTAATTTACTAAAAAAAAAGTATATTCCTTTGTCGAAAATTTTAAATTACAAAACTGAGATAAAAATTAATATGTTAGCTAGAATTTTTTATGTTAATTCTAGTTATCTTCTTTCCAACTAACATTTCATCAAATATAGACCTTATACCATATATCTTTCGAATGGAATTGCATTATTGTGTGCATTACCATACGTAATACATATAAACACATATAGTAGAAAGACGTTTATGTAGGACTCAGGGTCCAATTAATAACTTTAACCAACAGTTGTCTGCCTTTTTAAGAGAAATTTTGAAAAACTACAAGAATAAAATAAACCCTCTTATAAATAAAAAATTTAACAATCACACGAAGATATTTTGAAAGAAAGATTTTGTTTGAAAATGGATAAGAATCATTCAACATGATAAAATTTGTATTTCGGGCTCTGTCCCTAGATTCCAACTTTGTTTTATACTATATCTCTCAGTGAGAAAATGTGTAATAAGTCATAGTTTTTTTATTTTTTCTGATCTATATTATGTTTGTTTTGTATTGTTTTTTTTTTTTTTTTTTTTGAACTATGACTGTTGTTTTCTCCAAATAAATAAATAAAAAAAAAAAAAAAAAAAAAAACCCTCTTTTAAATAGAAAATTTAACAATCACACGAAGATATAATCTCCCAGTTCATACTTATTTAGTAAAAAAATAACAAGCCACTTAAATAATTATCACGTATTCTAAGTGTTTAATGAATAAATATTCAGATGATTAAAATCTGATAATAATTCTAATCTTCTAATGTGAATAATTTAATAAATATTTATGGGTTAATTTTAAGTTTGTCTTCTGCTTGATGTATTTTGTTTATGTTTCTTATCAATTTATAAAAATATATTTAATAGAGGAAAAATAGAAATAGACAATAATATGTACGACTCATCGATTCCTTCATGTGTGATTTTTTTTTATCATTTTAAAACAGCAAATATATGTTTTTTTTACCAAAAAATTCAACAATTCAATAGAAATTGATATTATGTTTCTACTATTATTAAATTATACAAAATTATATTAAATATTTCAAATTTAATTATAAAATTTTAGGAAAAGTGAAAACATTTTCAAGATTCGGTAGTCACCAGTAATGAAAACATACCTATATACCCGTATAATAAACAATTAAAAATTAGTTCTTAATTTAATTGAATAAATTCAATTTAATTAATTTTAATATTTAAATTATTTGTAATCAACTGGTAGCGAGTGGGTTTTAAAAAAATTTGATTATTTAAATAATTGAAATTGAACAAATATTATGTTTATTTGATTTCTGTATTATCAAAATGTATAAAATTTCAATAAAATGATATTTTCAGCATTTTTGAACCGGAAACCCCCAAACTTTAGAGAGCTCACAATCTAATCTGTTCTGCGCACAAAAATAAACATTTGACACCCGGATGAAATTTCGTCGACGTTTTCGTTCATCAATTATCATGGATATCAAAATCCTCATAAACAGATAGAAAATTTCTTTTTCCATGGGGTCAGTATCGCGTGGATATTAAAAATTGTTGGTCTTCCTTAGCCGAAAGCCAGTCTCAAACAAATAAATAATATATATATATATATATATATATATATATATATATATATATATATATATATATATATATATATATATATACACTGCCCCTCAAAAAAGTGGCGTATTTGAAAAATTTCAATTTTTTCTCTTTCATATCCTTATTTTTTACTTTAAATATTATTTATATTCAAATTTACCTAAATACTGATAATGTGTAATAGTTTAACAAAAAAAAACCCAACAATTTAAAGCAAAAATTTTTTATCAATTAAATTACAAAAATTTTTATTGTTAGGATAAATAAACTGAATTTGCTTCTTTCCAGTAATTTATTTTGTTTTTCAAATGGTTATTCCAAATATTTCGAGAGCGTTCTCAGCATCTCTTCCTCAGTGGAAACCACCCCCCCCACCAATGCGCCGACTCCATCAGTTTGTACAGAACATTGATAAAAAGCTCGATCACACAACACACACATACATATATATACAAATTTAAAGTGAGACAACATACGTATATACAATTATTTACATCTCCTTATAATAAAGTCCAATCCAGTACACACCAAGCCAGCAAAATTCTTATAAATTACAAAAGTTTTAAGTTTTAATTAAAAAAAAAAATGAATAAATTATATTTTAAAAGAACTAAAAAAACATGCTTCTAAAAGGTACAAAATAATGTATTACTTAATCAAAAAGTGTGGGGAGAAGAAAAATATACTTTTAATTAATTTCGACAAAGTGGCCCACGCTTTTTGATTAAGAAATACATTATTTGTACTTTTTAGAAGCATGTTTTTTAGTTTTTTAAAATATAATTTATTTTTTTACTTTTTAGTCTTAATTATTTTTAATAGAGAAAAGTTTGCAGAATTTAACAGAACAGAAGTCACATTGATAGATACATAGATACATATATACATATATAAACCATGTAAAAATATAAATCTTTGTTTTCGTCAAAAATGTATTTTTTTAATAAATTTGTTTTTTAGATTTAATATTGTTTTTTTTTCATTAAACTATTACAAATTATCTTAGATAAATTTGGGTACTTACGTATTAACGCCACCGCAGCTACAGATTTGGCGGTTTTTAAGCGCCGCTACTGACGACGGATTCTTTTAGAAAATGAATATTAATTAAAAAATAATTAGTAAATACCCAAAAAATTCGAATATGTAAAAGTCGTTGCCGGTTCGGTTAAGATATATTCAGTTCGGCTCGTATATCTTCATTTCGGGCTGGCGTTTAGACTATTAGGTTGGGGATAAAGCCAACCTAATTAATAGCCTAAAATCCAACCCGTAATGAATTTATACGAGCCGAGCCGAGCCGAACTGAATATATCTTAACCGAACCTTTCAAAGTTTGTTCGGGAACCCATTTTTTTATCTAAATGAACCGAGATGATGAATAGAACCGAACCTATGAAAAGTTCTAAAAGTGAAAATTGCCAACGCCCACTGGCGCTCACTTGAGACAATTTGAGACATCACAGTCCATAAACTCAATTTCAGTTCAAATTTGTAGTTTAAAATTTTATTTGTAGCTGCGGTGGCGTTAATACGTAAGTACCTAAATTTGAATATAAATAATATTTAAAGTAAAAAAAGTAAAAATAAGGACATGAAAGGAAAAAATTGAAATTTTCCAGGTGCGCCACACATAGTAGAGATGTTGATTCATAAAGAGAAATCAATGAGGTTTTCCCTCCCCTTGATGCAAATAAACATATACATTTATATAACGAATATATATATAGTTTATTTGTTAGAGAGTATAGTTTCGAATGTTTGACCTTCATCATTAGTCTTTTAATAGTCACAATCAAATAAATTATATATAAACATATATATATATACCCCAATTCCGCCCCCCCCCCCCCCCCGTACCCCTCCACCACCGCACCCCCACATTTCCCCCACCGTCACTTCCACCCTCGCCCCCTCACCCAGTTTTTGCATTTTAAGTCTTGTAGTGGCCCACAGATTATGTGTATATATGTATAGGTATATAAATAATTAAAATAACAATTTTTGAGTTCATCAATTAAATTGCCAAATTCTAATACAGAAAAATACGCTTGTGGGATTTAAAATTCGATTTTTAATCAATTAAATTTTCAAACTTTTAATATATATAATAATAATTATAATGATCTTATTGTGGGATATAAAATTAAAAAACCAATTATTTATTAAAGGAAATTGAATAAAAATGTAAATAAACATTTTTATCGAGACAACCACCTGTGAATAATTGTTTCAATTAACAAAAAACCCATCAAAAACAACTTAGCCGAAGATGAGACCGTGACAGATCGAATGTCCAACACAAAACCTTCCTAACCCGTGAATTTCATCCAAATCGTTAAGAGCCGTTTTCGAGAACCCAACCGGATATATATATATATATATATAAACTTTGCTCGTTTAATATAATAAGATATATATTGTATATGTTTATTTACATCAAGTAGAAGAGAACCTCATTGATTTCACTTTATGAAAAAAATATCTTGGTTAAATATGATTTTCCTCCATGTTTGGATGTGCAAGAATAAAATTTCGAGTGGATTCAATATTAAAGAGGCTGGCTAACCTGACTCAATATTTGATATATCAGGTGTACCGGAAAGTCATTACCGGTTTTTCTAACAGATGTCGCTAGGCTTAAGTATGCAATGTTATGATTTGACACATATGCATTTTATTCTACTGACATCAAGCTTCAAAGCTATACATGTTATATTTTGCGAAAGTAACACCATCATAGATTTATACCTCTTTGAAAATGTCAAGTTTCATGCCTGAAAACGTGCATTTGCGGCACGCATTACTTTTCTTATTTAATCAAAAGAAAAAAGCCGCTGAAAGTCATCGTTTGCTGGTAGAAACTTACGGTGAGCATGCTTTAACCTTAAAAACATGTGAGGTGTGGTTTCGAAAATTCAAAAGTGGTGATTTCGATGTGCAAGATAAAGAACATTCTGGTAGACCAAAAAAGTTTGAAGATGCGAAACTACAGGAGTTATTGGATGAAGACCCAACCTAAACTCAAAAACAATTGAAAAAACAATACACCGACAACAAATGATCAATTTGAACCACGCATTGATCGAAAAACGTCCAGAATGGGCCCGAAGACACGGTAAAGTGATTTTACAACACGATAACGCGCCGTCTCATAAAGCAAAACCGGTCAAGGAAGCGTTGAAAGCACTTGGGTGGGACATATTATCGCACCCGCCGTACTCTCCAGACCTTGCCCCGTCCGACTATCAACTTTTCGCATCGATGGGACACGCGCTTGCAGAGCAGCACTTCGCCAATTTCGAAGAAGTTAGAAAATGGCTCGATGAATGGTTTTGCTCAAAGGACAAACAGGTTTTTGGGATGGCATCCATAAATTGCCAGAAAGATGGGCAAGATGTATAGAATCAAATGGCCAATACTTTTTATTTATACTTTTTATTTATTTAAATTTTCCATTTTTTTAAAAATTACGTAGTTTTTTTTCGAAAAAACCGGTAATGACTTTCCGGTACACCTAGTATGTTCATAATCGAAACTGTTCATTGATAGTATAAATTATTTTAAATTTAATAATCAGTGTCTGGAGCACCGAGCGATGCTCGGCAACTTTCTGCCTCTAAATAGCATAAGTTTCAAATTTCAAGGCTCTTCGACTTATCGAAGACGAGATATGAACGATTAAAATATTTATTTTGCGACATGACTAATTTACACCCCCTTACTTTATTTCAATCGGATTAAAATTTATACACGGCTAATAACTCATGACACTTGATAAGTACACCAATTTTAAAAAAAAGTTAGTGTCGTTTTTGAGAAAATAAAAAAAAAAAGGAAAAATCTTTTATGTAAATGTCAACTTCCGATGTTCCGATTTCAAGCATAAGCTTGCTGTACGCCTTCTAGACTATATTGAGCTAAGTTTCAAAGTTCGTAGCTCTAAGATTTATGGTTGCGAAATGCAGGGGGGGGTACATTCTTACGTACTTCCGGTGTACTTCTATTTTAGCCAAAATCTTGTGGTACTTCTTGTAGCCTCTAGATAGCCTAAGTTTCAGATTTCAAAGCTCTGTGACTTACCGAAGACGAGATATGAACGATTAAAATATTTATTTTGCAACATGACTAATTTACACCCCCTTCCCTTAATTCAGTCTGATTAAAATTTATACACGACTAATAACTCATGACACTTGATAAGTACACCAATTTTTAGTAAAATCGTTAAGAGCCGTTTTCGAGAACTTACTTTTCTAACTTATATTATTAAATGAGCAATTCTTATTTTATTTTTATTTTATTTTATTTTATTTTATTCGATATACGGGAGTTATCCCAGTTACAATATACATCTTTATACAATAAATCAACAATTTAACAAAACTAAAATACCAATTTATAGTCTTAATTATTTTTATAGAGAAAAGTTTGCGGAATTTAACATAATGTAATGCATTTATTTTTATTATAATTATATTATTTCATTTAAATTGAGTAGGTAACAATTATTTTTATAGATAAATTTAACAGAACAAAAGTCACATTAATAGATAGATAAATAGTACACAGATAGATACATACAGTGAAGCTAATATAAAGCATGTAATAATATAATACAATCTATTAGACAATTAATCGTAGTGTGAGCAATATCTTTTGATATCCCTCACACCACATGAAAAGAAGTCCAATTGTGAGGAGTTTGCCTTTAGCATCACTCTATTCAGCCCTGTATTTTTTGAATAATTAGTATTACAAATGGGGATAAAAAAGGTTTCGACAATGCGACTGTAATATTGAGGTACTTTGAAATTAATATATTGGAGAATTTCACAACAATCAATCAGACCATTCAACAGTTTTCGAAGGAATATCAAGTCATTTTGTAGTCTACGGGATGACAAACTTTGGATATTTAGTTCGGTTCTTAAGAGTCTAGAAGAGGGATAGTTATATGGGGTAAGAGAGTTATTAGTTGATGAGAATTTATATGATATAATTTTTAAAAATTTATTTTGCACTCTTTCAATTTGGTCAATTTGATGTTGGACATATATCGAACCCTGGACAACGAGGCTAAGACCACGTAGGCCACCCACTCCCTCTCTTGAAAATGGTTCCAAAAGGAGAGCCGAAACGTCTAGAAAAAATTCTCAAAGCCACGCGGAGAAACCCGAAAAATCTCTAATGACATATACATATATATATATATATATAAAATCGGTTTCTCGAAAACGTCTCTAACGATTTCGCTAAGAATTGGTGTACTTATCAAGAGTCATGAGTTATTAGTCGTGTATAAATTTTAATCGGATTGAAATAACGGAAGGAGGTGTAAATTAGTCATGTCGCAAAATAAATATGTTAATCGTTCATATCTCGTCTTCGGTAAGTCCCAGAGCCTTGAAATTTGAAACTTAAGCTATCTAGAAGTTACAAGAAGTACCACAAGATTTTGACTGAAATAAAAGTACCGGAAGTTGATGTTTACGTACGTAAGAATGTACCCCCCCCCCCTCTGCGTTTCGCAACCATAAATCTCAGAGTTAAGAAATTCGAAACTTTAGCTCGATATAGGCTAGAAGAGGTACAGCAAGCTTTTGGTCGAAATTGGAACACCGTAAGTTGACATTTACATGAAAGATTTTTTCGTTTTTTTTTTGATTTTCTCAAAAACCGCACTAACTATTTTTTTTAAATTTTGGTGTACTTATCAAGTGTCATGAGTTATTAAGCTATTTAGAGGCAAAAAGTTACTGAGCATCGCTTGGTGCTCCAGGCACTAAATATATATATATACAAGAATTGCTCATTTAATAATATAATAATAATAAGATTTATTGAATACCAAATTTCTTTTTGAAAATAGTTTTATTTTTTTATCGGATAAGAGAAGTGTAGATAACGAGGCAATGGGAAAATAATATGGTTATTAATAATCCAAAGCAATCGTAGTTTTCGGAATGAAACATGTGATAAGATAAAAATAAAGAGAAAGAGTGAAGGGTTAGCGGCTGGCTGGTAGGCCGGCCGGACGAAGGAGGACTCCATTGATGACGTCAAGTGGTAACTATTCGAGCCATTCATTCATTGCCACAAGGCTTGCTTAATACAATTCCAACTGAAGAGGCGGGCTACAACACAAATACTCACTACCCTTTACCTACACTACTATCACTTTCACTCCAAAAAAAAAAACAATCACACCAAATCAATGTCTAATGACATACGAATACTCTAAATGCCGAAAATTCGACTTTCAAAGGATTTATCTATTTTTTGAACATCCTCTCGGAATAAATTTAGTTACAAAATGTTGATTCTTAAATTTTTTACTCAAAAAAAAGCACAAAATCAATGTTTCTAATGAAAAACGAAGATTCCGAATGTCGATCCAAAGGATATATCATTTTTTTTTGTACACCCTCGATCTTATTATGAAGCCCTCAAATATAATCTAGAAAATATTAATTCTAAAATTTATTATTTAATTCTTTAATTTGAAAGTTTTTTTTGCCGAAAGTAGCAGAATTTTTATAAATAAAGTGTGTCTTCTGCTGGAATTTATTGTTATAAATAAATTAAAAATTTATAATTCCAGCAGAAGACACTCTTTTAATGTCTCCTTCAATTTAATTCTTTGATTAATAAATTATAAAATGGGTATTGGTGGGCCGTGCCCATAAATAATTAAAATTTATAATGTTCTTGGTAAAATATATATATATATATATATATATATAGATATATAAAAAAATTTATAAATAAATTAATTGAGTATTCCAACGTCCCAGGATTAATATTCACTTCAACAATGGAAAATGTCTTAAGAATTAGGTAAAATATTTTTTATTATTTAAAATCTAATAGTATATCACACGTTTCAGAGACCAGAGATCATGTTCGTTTGAAAAATGAAAAATGATATAAATTAAAATTCGTAATAATAAAGGAAAACAATGTTGTTCCAGAAACGTTTATGTTCAGTCAAACCATTTTTTTTTAATAATATTAAATAATGAATTTATTTCTTAAATAATTATATTAATAATTAAATATAGTCTATAACAGTGTAGAATTGGTAAAGAATACTAAATAATGGTTGGAGTTAGATTGGGTGGTTTGGGTGCTTTGCCCGAGGAAGACTCTTTGCTCTTTGAAAGGGAGCCAGCCAGCTCAGCTGACAAGCCATCACTCAAAACAGACGTCCGTCAATCCAAACCCGGAGTCAAAAATTGAACCAAGAAAAATCCAATAAAATAAAAAAATTTCCGATAAATTACTATCTATTCTTTCACTTGAATTTTATAAAATCCATCAATTTTAATTTAATTAAGAAAATAACGGCAGTTTGAGAATACGAATATTTGTCAATGAAAAATAAATGTCAATTGGAAGTTTTCTTTTGGAAATTTCAGATGTATAAGCTATTTTTAGCATTAATGACAAGTAAAAAATCTACAAGTATCATGTGATTATTAATGGGAGGGAAATCGATTCCCGGTTTCCATTCAAAATTTCCTATTGAGGTAGAGTAACTTACTCTAGCGGTGAAGGATTTAAAAAATGAGGCGGCTTTTATCTTACCTAATCATAGTCTGCAAATCGTCCTCTTCACGTATCCTTACGTCTTCCAGATTGTGAGAATCATCATTATAACCTGGCATAATAACACGAGGAAAAAATTAACAAATATATATTGGGATGTAAGCACTAACTCCGAGTTACGAGAGCAGGACGCACAACGTGCAACACTACTGCTAAGCGTGTTTCATAATGGCGTTCTTTGGCGGGAAACAGCTGAACGCGATTAACATAGTAACATATCCCTCCGCCGCATGGCAAACACGTTTTTTCAAAATTCTCAATTTTGTTAATTGAAAATTAGAAAATATCTTCGATTTTATGGGTAATAATGAGTATTAAGGTTTGTTTTTCTTTATATTTGTTAAATAAGTAAAAAACAACGGGAACTATTTGCAGGCTTCCGACTTTTAAGGTTTGGGCAGAACAGCTGCCGGTCGATGGTGCCGATTGGTTTGCCGCGCTTGAGGCGGAGCTAGCCTCGCGTCACGATCGCCGCAGTCTGCCAAAAAGCCTCGCTCCGGGGCTATCAAAATTCTACCATCAAGCATGTAATATGGCTTCAACTAAAAAAGCCAGGTGTTTGGAAAAACAAATAAAAAAAATAATAATAACACTCCTCTTTTAGGAAATAACACCAAATCATTTTAGATAGATTTTAAGGTTACTATATTTAAGAAAAAAAAGTTCATTTAATGATTAAAACCCGTTGCAAAAATTATAGATCTACTTACGCACTCATATACATATACATATATACCTTATACGTATATTCTTAAATTATATTAAAGTACCCCGAAAAATGTAAGAATAATATTTAGACAAAAATTACTTCAAATATATTTATAATTGCTTGAGTTGTTTACCAAAAAAGAATTTAGTCTTTTTGATTTTAAGTCGATTCTTCCACTTTTTCAGTAGAGGTTTCCATTAATAGTCAAAACATCAAAAATGGAATGCAATAAGGTTATTCCTCTAGTATTAGATAAGAATCGATCGTTATTTTTGATTTTAAGTCGATTCCTCCATGTCTTCAGCAATGGTTACCAATAAAAACCGAAATGTCAAAAATTCAATATAGAATGGTTATTCCTCAAGTATCAGATGAGAATCAATCGCTACTTTTGATTTTAACTCGATTCCTCTATGTCTTCAGCAATGGTTACCAATAAAAACCGAAATGTCAAAAACCCATTATAGAATGGTTATTCCTCAATTATTAGATGAGAATCAATCGCTATTTTTGGTTTAAAGTCGATTTCTCTATGTCTTCAGCAATGGTTACCAATAAAAACCGAAACGTCAAAAATCCAATATAGAATGGTTATTCCTCAAGTATTAGATGAGAATCAATCGCTATTTTTGGTTTAAAGTCGATTCCTCTATGTCTTCAGCAAAGGTAAGAGATAAGAAAACAACGCAATTGCTATGGTTACTTATAAAATTTCCTCCCAAATTTTTAGCATTTCACAGAGAGAAGACTATCCATTCTTATTTAAGCAAGGCTAAATGAGCTATATTAAAACGTTCAAATGAATAAATTTTAAAGAATTTAAAAAATTAAAAAAGTACTATCTTACTCTAGAGTAAAGTACTTTAAAATATAATTTTACTAAAAACTCGTTTTAACCATTTTTGTGGTCCCCAAGGTACTTAATTGGGATATTAAATTTCATCAAAATTGATTAAGTCATTTTCAAGATATTTAAAAAAACTAAAAAAGTACTGGAATAAAGTACTAATGTTTGTGTGCCGATATGTACCAAAAACTAATCAACGCTTCATTTTGTTAAAAGAATGCTAGATTTTCAATTTCATTTCAATCGGTGCAACGGTGTGGAAAAAATCGTGGGCCAAAAAAACGATAACATACATACATACATACATACATACATACATACATACATCCGCACGCACTAAATGAAAAAATCGCACTTTTTGGCCTCTCGACGAGACCCCATGTAATTTTTGGCAAAACCGTCACGTGCTAAAATTCAACCTAATTGAATACTACAATTTGTGACTTTAATTGAGTCCATGGATTCCGTAGTCTTTACCTGAGGACCCTTTGAAGCCACGCTTGCCCCGAGAGCGATTACAATACTTTACCCATGCTTTGCATTGGATAAAGTAAAAACATGTTTCTTAACTGTAAATAAGAAACATCTTATAGTCACAACCATATTGGCGTAGTTAGGAAGTTTTCCTAGGGGGGGTTGGGGGGGGGGCAGCCGGGCAGCTGATTAGCCACCACAAGGTTTCAATTTCGGTAATCCGATTAGAAATCAACTAACTTTTTAGTAGAATTGACAAATTTTGAAAGTAATTAAATAATTTAATGAGAAATACATAAGTGATGCTTCGTAATAATGGAGTTTCGATTTTTCTAGGGGAGCACTGCAACTCTTGCCCCTCCCCTAACTACGCCCATGGTCACAACGTTTCGGGAAATACAATATTGTATCTCTATTCTTCTTCACGTTAATTAGAATCATTCCTTTAAAATCTTCTCATGGATTTTATATAAAAAAACAATATCTACTCTTATTAAACGATCAAAAATTGTTTATTTGTTTGTATATTTGTATCTTAGTTCTATTTTGAAAACGGCTCTACCGATTTTGATGAAACAAAATCTATTAACAAGTTTTGAGGATGAGAAAACTATCTGGCTAGGTCTGGACCTCGACAAATTTAATCTTAATTGATCTTTTCTTAATTAAAGTAATTATTTGTAGATAAAAATTTCGATAAAAAAGTTTTACATTTTTTTCAATTATCTTTTATTTATTAATTGTTTTTTTAATTTTAAAACCCACTAATAGGTTATAGCAAATATTAATATATATATATATATATTAAAATTAAACAATTTAATTGATTTGAGTATTAAATCCCACAAAGAGTTAATAAGAAATATGATTATATATTAGAATTTGCCAATTTAATTGATTATTATAAAACTCGATAAATTGTTATTTAATTAAAAATAATAATTATACTGAATTTATTTATATACCTATATATACATAATCTGAGGGCCACTAGAAAATTAGAAATGCAAAAACTGGGGGTGGGGGTGGGTGGTGCAGGAGGTGGGGTGCAGGGTTGGTGGAGTGCTGGGTTGGGGTACAGGGGGCTTAGCGGGGGTGCGGTGCGCGGGGGCGGTACGGGTGTATTGTCCAGGGGGCGTGGCGGGGTGTGGTGTGCGGGTGCAGTATGGGGCGGAAGTCCAGGGGGGTAGCGGGGCTGGTATGGGGTGGGGTCCAGGGGGTGGGGTGCACTGACGGGGTGGTTTTTATCAGAATTTTAAATTAAAAATAATATTAATATATTACTTTTAACTGAAGCAAAAAGTTGCCGAGCATCACTCGGTGGCTCTAGGTAATTTTATTTAAATAAAGTAAAATATAAAATACTTTGTAGGTTTCATTTTTTTTTGTTGTGAAATTAGTATTTTATATTTTTACCTAGTATTTTATATTTTTAAATTTTTAACCGACCTCAAAAAAGGAGGAGGTTCTCAATTCGACTGAATTTTTTTTTTGTGTCTATGTTACTTGATATCTTCGCCAATTGTGAACCGATTTTGATGATTTTTTTGCATTGGGTTCAGTATAGTTTCCGATTGGTAAAAATATAAATTTCATTTTGTTATGTTTGTTCAGGCATAACTTCTTTGTTTATGAACCGATTTTAATGATTCTTTCTGCGTTATGATCAGTATAGTTCCAAGATAGTCAAGATACCCAACTATTTATTTATTTTATGTATGTTCAGCGATAACTTTTTGCCACGTGGACCGATTTCGATGATTCTTTTTTTATTGGAAAGGGGGTACCTTAGGGGTGGTCCCATATTAATTTGGTCAAGTTCTGATGATTTGAACAATGACGAAATAACGTAAATCTCCAATTCTTATGAGCAAATAATCGAAATTATAATATATAAAATCTTTTATATAAAAAAAAAAACAATTTTAAAACGTTCATCTAAAACCCGCAAAGGTTTCGAGAGAATTTTTATATTTATGAATTCAATTTTATTATCATTTTCTGATTCATTCGCCCGACGCTTTCTCTTACGTTACGAAAGCGTACGAGATGCATGCAAGGTGTTATTTAATAATTAAGTCCCTATTAATAATATCACCTAAAAAGGGAAAAATAAAAATAATTTTTATATAAAAAATAAAACAGACTTCAAAAAAAAATGCATCAAATAAAATAATAAGAACTCAAAAATCAAATAAACTGCAACTTTTGAAATATTCTTAATATTTGATAGTGAGACGAAAATAGAGCTTCTAGAAATGTTTGAAATATTAACAAATATTTTCTTTTTTTTTTTTTTTTTTTATTTAAAAAATTCACTTGATTTGTATTTTTTGTAATATAAAATACGGCCTTGTACAAAAATATTTCATTCAGCCGCCAGCAGAATTTTACAATCGAGTATACTAGCTTTACTCGTTTTGGAATTGGCGTGTGTGCCTTAAGTTGAGTCAAGTGCTCCATCTGGTGTCACGTTTTTCACCTGGAGCACTTCAGGTGTGCCCAGGTTGGAGCACTCTAAAAAGAATGCATTTAGAGCACATGGCTATATTCGAATAACGAAATTTAAAAAAAATATTATTTTTATTATAGTTCAATAATTAAGAGTGGTAGGTATACATATATAATAAGTTATTTATTTATTTAATAATTATTTTAAATAAATAATATATTTACAAATAAATAATGGATACTTTTATGGAAAAATAATTTTCCATTCTAAAATTACTTCTCGAAAGTGGTTGTGATTGTGAATCTTCATCAAGCTCAGATGATGATTCTGAAATTTTTTGGCTTTTCGGCCCTTCTACTATATCAAAACATTATAATATAAAATTGGATGTTGATGAAAGCAGTCCACGGTGGTTGTAAAAAATAAGACTATAGAGGTTTTATTATTTTACATTTATTTGTTAAACCGACGTTTCGGAGATTTATTCTCTCCTTCTTCAGGGTAATAACCACCGTGGACTGCTTTCATCAACATCCAATTGCATATTTATACCAGTCCGTCTCCTAAAGAAAATCTCTATCAATTATAATATAATTATAATAGAATATGTTTTTTATTATTATTAAAGGAGACAATAAAAAATGTTGTCAACCCTTGGGGGGAGGGGGGGGGATAGAGACTTATTTAATAAAAAATAATTAGTATCGTAAATTGGCTAATGGCTAGAAAGGTCGAAAAGCCAAAAAAAATGTGTCTTCTGGAAAAATAAATTTTGCCCTTAAAACTGTAGTCTCTTTATAAATAAATTAAAAATGTATTTAATTTTATTTATTTTCTTTCATTATAACCTACTTATTAAAAATTTTATTTTTCCTGCAGAAGAAACTAATATTGTCTCCTTTAATTTATAAAAATTCTTCTTCTTTCGGCAAAAATAAGCTTTCAATTTAATTTTTTTTATAATCAAATGTAATAATAACAAATAAACGACTTAAAACAATAATTTATATAAATAATTTAATAAAATAATAACCTAACTGGTCATTCATTATTCTAAATTAAATAACAATAATATATTCAAGTTTAAAACAGACTAAGTATATAAAAAATCGGTGTTTTGAAATTCAAAATGGTGCGAAAGTTATACTAAGGGCGCCCCAAAGTGACCATGCTCAATGAGCATGTGCACTTGGTGCACGCCACAAGAAGTCCCAGCAGTGCCACAACTATCCCAAAACGAATAGGGATGGTCGGTTGGTAATCCTAAACGAATATGGTTTAGTGACTTGAGGCAAACATAAGGGCGCCCAAAGCACTCAAAACGAATATAGCTACTATTGTATACTGAGTAAAATTTCTAGCTCTACATATAAATACCTTCATGTATGAAGGATGTCGTCTCTATAGTTAAATAATGCAAGTTTGGCATTTAGATTCGACTCCTGGGGGGTCCCTTCTAACATATAAAAATAAATTTTAGAAAAAAAAAACCGACGCGCCGTCAAAAAAATTAAATGCAAACAAATAAAATAATAAGAACTCAAAAATCAAATAAAATGCCCTAAAGGTATAAAATAATTATCTAATTTAGTTACAAAGAAACGACGAAATATTAACATGAATCACTTTTTGAAGTCGGTGCTAAACAAACTATATAGGTAAGCGTGCTTACCCGCCAAACGTACTAAGAAAGATCCGCCGAGTTCGATTCATAAAATGTATATTTTTGGCACCGACTTCAAAAAGTGATTTCATGTTAATATTTCCTCGTTTAGTTGTAACTAAATAAGATAATTATTTTATACCTTTTAGTGCATTTTATTTTATTTTTGAGTTCTTATTATTTTATATTTGTTGCATTTAATTTTTTGAAGTCGGTTTTATTTTTTCTTTACTTTATTTAAATATGTTTCACCAAGAACCCACACTCTCCCTTAACAAAATTTTTATTTAAACATGTAATTTATAGGCATAGCTGTGCAGAACATTGTTAATCCATAAATGGTTCATTAACGAAGTTGACATATTACTTAATGATTTAACTTGTATGTTAAATTAAAAAAATATTAACTGTTTTCTTAACTTCCGTTAACTTTAGTGTTTAATCCGTTACATTGGTTGTTGGCGTTGTTTCAGCACGGTTGCCCAGTCTGAAGAAAGGGTCAAGGGCCACAAATCTCTGAAAAACAAAGCTCAGTATTTGGTCAGAACTTGGCTGGACTCAAAGTTAAAAGGCTGTTACAGATGTTGCATTTCTAGGTGAAGCATTTTTAATAGAACTGTTTATTAAATGAAACACTGCTATTCCGTCTAGTGCTGCAGTTGAACATCTTTTTTCTACTGGAAAATATATTTTACGTGTGAAACGATCATCGCTGTCGGATGACGATTTTAATATGTTAATATTTATGAAGGAAATATGCACCTAATGAAAAATGATGATCACTAACTGATTGCTATTTTTTGCACTAGGTGCATATGTTTCTGTTTTCTTCCTAAAAGCATCAAATACTTAATCTAAGTAAACTACTTGTTTTGTGTACGAAAGTCAAGCCTCTTCTATTATCTTTAATATACATATAATAGGTAATGCTTAAACAGCATTACAACTTTTAGGTGATTAACTTTTAACGGATAACTTTAAATTGCGTTTAATTTGTGAAAGGTTAAAGCTTTAACGATTATAGAAGTTAATTTTTTGACTAGCTAATTAACGATTAACGAAGTTAACTTTTCTATTAACTATGCCCACCTCTGTCTATAGGTATTTTTCACTTTACCATACAGGGTATGGTAAAGTATTGTAATCGTGTATGAAAAAAAAGTGTTTTTTCGAAATATCTCAAAAACGGCTGAAACTATTTTGATAAACCCAAAATGAAGGGGGAGGGGGGAGGGGGGGGGGGGGGGTTAAAATTTAAAATTATAATATTTTCAAACTAAAAAAACAGGAAAAATGAAATATACTATAAAATGGCAAGAAATGAAAATCTAGGCCCTTGTATCAAACTCAAACAGAATTGTATGCTAAAGTCAGGTGGATGGCCACATCAAAACGTGTCAATTTTGTAATCGTGAATGAAAAAAGTGGTTTTTTGCTTCTTTTTTCGAAATATCTCAAAAACTATTTTTATTAAAATAATTGAGTGAAACCATGGCATTTAGCTCTACAAAAAAGCTCTAATAAGTGAACATCGAAAAAATTAGGTTGTCTGGTTGTCCGGTTGTCCGGTTGTCTGGTTGTCCGTTAGTCTGTGCGTTACCAAATTTTTGTGGTCGAGCTAGCTCAAAAACTAGTTGCATATTGAAACCAAATTTCATACGTAGTTTTGGTCCATTGAGATTAAGAGCTGATTAGATTTTGGTGCATATCGATCCAAAATTAAGGGGGATGGTGGGGGGGGGGGTTAAAAATTAAAAATCTAGGCCATTTGAGCAAACTCAACCAAATTTTGTATACATAATCAGTGGACCCCCAGAAGTCTAGAAAATGTAAAAACTAACCGCCCAAAATGGGGAGGTCAAAAAATGAAAATCTTGACCATTTACCAAAATCAACCAAATTTTGTATACATAATCAGTGGACCCCAGAAGTCTAAAAATGCAAAAACTAACCGCCCAAAATGGGGGGGGGGGTTATGGTCAAAAAATGAAAATCTAGGCTTTTGTACCAAACTCAACTAAATTTTGTATACATAATCAGTGGGCCTCCAGGAGTCTAAAAATGCAAAAACTACCCCCCTAAGATGAATATAAATAATTGTATTAAATATTAATATAAGTGAGGGGCAGGTTGTATGGTAAAGTCAAGTGGATGGCCACATCAAAACGTGTCAATTTATTTTTAATGCGATTGAATGCAGGAAGAGGTGCACCAAGAATATTCAGCCTTTTCATTAGAAAAGTGAGCAAGTGCACTGTGTAGCTCCTATACTGAGAGTACCATAGTTTTCTCTATTTGTTAAACAAACTATGTAATTATTTTAATTCAACCAAAATAATTTTAGGCGAATATACAAAATAAACATAAAGTTGACATAAGTATGTTAATTTTTTTATTACAAATTTTTAAATCAAAGTGTTGCAAAGTTAAGGGTACATTACTAGGCGAATTTGTAGGCTCACTGTGGAGTCAAAATAAAAATTCTAAGACAATATTTTTAATAGAATTATAAAAGCATATTCAATGGTAACCATTCATCGATGGGGTAAGACGTAGAGATGGGCTGTGTCAAAAATACAAGTATTTAAAATACGTGTTTTCGATAAATTTGTATTTTGTATCGAAAATACTCATTTCCAATGTATTTTGTATCTAAAATAGGTATATTTTTTCAGGAATTTTTGAATTTTGAAAATACTCAAAATACATTTTATTCTTATTTTCCACAGAAATTTTTTCAAATTTTATATTGGAAATTTGCAAAATGCTGTTTCTTGGTATGCCTCCGTGGTCTAATGGTCAGAGGTAACTGACTGGCAACCCGGAGGTCTCGGGTTCGATTCCCGGCTATACCCAGACATTTTTTTCTGTAAGTATAGGGGTCTGGTAATAAAAATTAAGTGGGAGATAAATTTAACCGAATTTATCGCGCGGAGAATTACCACTGCTCGAAGCCCCTAAAACCTTAGTAAATTGGATATTGAATTGTATCTAAGTTTCTGAGATTGGCTCGTGATCCCGGCTTCTTTTCCTTCTTCTCTGTTCTTTTCACGATGGAGGGGCCAGCCCATACTGGCCTTTAGGGGATCCACCTTCTGGTGTATCTCCTTCTCACATCAATATCATTAAAAAAAAAAAAAAAAAAAAAATGAAGACTCTCAAGTAAATAAACTGGGGTTCTCAGGTAAATGAATAAGTTATATAGCCTAGATTTTAATTTGGAAAATATCTGATCCAAATACGAAATTTCATAAAAATCCCTCGAGCCTTTTTTATGCTTATTGAGAAAAGAATTTGTGCGAATGACAGAAAAACAGACAGACAGAGAGTCATAAATTTTTGTTTATGGGTTGTTCTCTTTCATAACTTTGCTTGAAACCTTTTGTACCGCTCATTCTCTCATCCCGTGTTTTAAGAAGTTAAGCTCTTATTTATGAATCTCGCACATTCACATGGGAAATTATAAGGTTATTTTTCTAATTTTGTGCAATTCATCATTCCCTCACCTCTCTCATACAAATTATTGGTGTTGGTGTTTCTAAGCGAAGGTCCAGTAAACCAGTAAAAGAAGAAGTTTATAGTTCCATGTTGTCTCTCACCATTTAACATATTTTTTTCCCGGTATCACATATTTTTTTTGGAACTATTCTGAACTTATAACTATATGGACCCTTTCACCCCCCTTTAAACTTAGGGGGGGGGGGGGGGCTGGAGCCCCCAGGACAAGAGAAAAAAATAAATTCAAATATCGTGCATTTTTTTTTAAAGATGAATAAAGAACTCAATAATTTTTGCAATTACTGTCATTATAATTAGAAATACTTATTAAAAAAAGCTTTAGAAAAATAAAGAAATAAATGAAATATAAATTAAATTTAAATCTATGGAAAATTGAAACTTGAAAATTGATTTTTTTTCAATAAATATAGATATTTTTTAAGGTTTAAAAAATAATTGTTGCTTTTATCTATATCTATATCTATCTATCTATCTATCTTTATATAAGTATAATTAAGGCTAATATTTATAAAGAGGAAGTCAGGTCGATAAAGCAGGTTCATGTTCGAATCTGGCGGCTTAAGTGGCCCGCCTACTTCTTCTGATTGGATGGCACCAGTAAAACTTTCCTGTATCCTACGAAATCAAGGCAGATCTCTCTCTCCACCCCCCCCCCCTCCACCATTGCGGTCTCCTCGGCGCGCACGCGCAACTGACGAGTCACAGCTCTCTCCCCTCACCGCGTCAAAGGGCACATCCAGGGGGAGGGGGCGATCGCCCCCCACCCCACCCCCATACAGGCCCGTGCCTGGTGGGAGTGCAACACGTGCGTTGCACGCAGGCGGCCAAAAAACGGCGGCCAAATCGCCAGGGAATTTATAACAATATATATATATATTTTTTTATTTGTTTTTTTATTTTTAATGAACTTAAAATATGAGATATGAAATTTGTAAAAAAAAAAAATTCTCTAAAAATCTCTAACTGTAAAAAATTCAGAGAGACCTTCTGGTTATACGGAGAACAAAAGCTTGGTAGAAGAGTGGGGGTAGGGAGCATGGCAGGTAGCCAACGAGGAAAAAATGAACCAATTTTGGTTTAGACATGTTTGAGAGGTTTGCTCAAAAGATAAAAACCTTTCTATAAGCTTCTCAAGGGAAATCCATTTATCCATCCTTCTTGGAAGGCTGTTTAGGGATTAAAAATTTCAATAAACATTTTTCTTAATAACACATTAAAATTTCACAAAAACTTTAGACCTCAAAATGTTCTAAACATTACATTAAAATTTCAAAGAAGCTATTTAGACATCAAAATTCAAAAGTCCTTTATTCCTTTCTTAACATTAGAGATAAAAAATTCAAAAGACCTTTGGTAACGTACTAAACAGCCATTTTGATAAAACAATATATTATATCTCGAAAAATATAATTTTTTCGATGTTTAGTCATAAGGGCTTTTTTGTAGACCAAAATGCCCTAGCTTTATTCAATTTTTTTATTAAAATAGTTCCAGCCGTTTTTGAGATATTTTGAAAAAACGAAGCAAAAAAAAAACACTTTTTTCATGCACGATTACAATAGGTACTTGATCATATCCTGTATGGTATTTCTTCCTTTTCCCACTTGTACGTCTTCTACTTCTTTCCAAGATTAAATAATTAATATTTTTCTTTTCTTTTATCTATTTATTTATTCTTATCTATACAAGGGCGGATCCAGGGGTGGGGGGGCGATCCCCACCCCCCATAGCGAGACTTCCAAATCGCCCTGGTCATATTCAAATTTCGCAGAGACAAGATTTGCCACCAGTACTTGCCACATTTGCAGCCAGGAGGCAGACATATCGTCTGACCACCAATCACAGAGCTATATGAATTTTAGTTGATTTATAATTTTTGAGGGCCTAAAAACCACAGAAATTTTGAACTTTTTTCAGAATTTCGCTTATAAATCGAAAACCATGCGTCTGACAGAAAATTTCATTCTTATCAAAATGAAAGAGCATAAAATTTTACGACGGATATCAACTTAAAAGTTAAAATCAATTAAGCCGTTTTGTCACAAATGATCTTCAAAGATAGGCAATTTTTACCAATTTAGCGGAAAATTGGATTATGCTTATTAGGTGGTCACAATAAACCACTCTTCGAAATTTGGTGCTGACCACCTAATAGTTGCCAAAAGGCTAAAAAAAGAAATTGGCAAAGTTTCATCTTAATTGGACAACGGTATCCCGTGCCGCAATGAGGTCGGATCATGTCTTGTCTTGGAAAATGCTGGATATCTACAATTTAAAAGTTTTAACAAAAAAGTGGCTCAAGTAAAATTCAAGCCAACAAAATTTCCTAGAAAATGAGATAAGAATAAAGTTTCTTGGATGAGTGATTTTCATTTTATAAATGAAAAACTGCAATTTTTGGAGTTTTTCAAAAACTTCAACCTCATTGCGCCACGGGTTACCGTTGTTCAATTAAGATGAAACTTTTCCAATCTAATTTTTTAGCCAATTGACAACTATTATTGGGGTCACCGCAAAAATTCTAAGTGTGGTTTCTTGTGACCACCTAATAAACATAAATAACTTTTCCGCCAAAATTGCCTAGATTTGACGACCGATTTTAGCTTTATTCGTTCTATTTTATTTATTCTTTATGGTCTTTCATTTTGGTAAGAGTGAAATTTTCGGTAGATCGCATGGTTTTTGAGTTATAAAAATTTCATCTATTTATCTTCAGTAGAACCGGTACTAGCGCTTGTCAAAAAACAGCCCCCGGGATCACTTTTGAATATCCCTAAAACTCGTACTTTTTTCTGTTTTTCCCCATTTTGACTATGAAGGAGCACGTTTTCGACAAAGACCCCCACTATACATTTTTAAACTAGATTAAATTTGCTACAATTTAAATGAAGTTTCATCTTAATTGGATAATGGTAACACGAGGTTGAAGTTTTGAAAAAAATGCAATTTTTTGCAAAAAATCGCAGTTTTTCTTTCATAAAATGACTCATCCTAGAAACTTGATTCCTATCTCATTGTCTAGAAAATTTTGTTGATTTGAAGATTTACTTGAACCACTTTTTTGTTTAAATTCTTAGATTTATAGATATCCAGCATTATTCCATGACAGGAAATGATCCATTGTTTCAAAAATCACAGTTTTTCCTTCATAAAATGAAAACCACTTATCTTACAAACTTGATTCCTATCTCATTCTCTAGTAAATTTTGTTGAGTTGAACGTTTACTTGGACCACATTTTTTATAAAACTCTTAGATTTATAGATATCCAGCATTTTCCATGATGCTTTTGAGGATTCGGATCATATCCTGTCCGGAAAATGTAGAATATCTATAAATCTAAGAGTTTTATCAAAAAAGTGGTCCAAGTAAACGTTCAAGTAAATAAAATTTTCTATACAATGAGAAAGGAATCAAGTTTCTAGGATGAGTCATTTTATTAAGGAAAAACTGCGATTATTTGCAAAAAATTGCATTTTTTCAAAACTTCAACCTCATGTTACCATTATCCAATTAAAATGAAACTTCATTTAAATTGTTGCAAATTTAATCTAGTTTAAAAATGTATAGAGTCGTCTTTGTCGAAAACGTGCTCCTTCATGGTCAAAATGGGGAAAAATCGAAAAAACTACGAGTTTTAGGAAATTCAAAAGTGATCCCGGAGACTGTTTTTTGACAGGCGCTAGTACCGGTTCTACTGAACCTAAATAGATGAAATTTTTATAATTTTACGCGAAATTTAAAGAGCTTTAAATTATCTAATGGATATCTTTTTAATTTGATAAGCCGTTTTAGAGTTAATCAAGAAAAACTGAAAAAACTCCGAAATTTTCTCATTTTGAGGCGCGTAGAAAAATTTCCACAACACAGATTTGGGGGAAAACTTCGGGTAGTAATATTGGAGTACCAATAAAGGTATCCCAGCAATAAAATCTTTACCAAGAATTATTTCCTGTTAAAATCGTAATTTGTCTGGACTAAAGAAACTGTAACTAAACATTTTTTTAATTTTAAAAAATATCTATTTTACATTAGTAGTCTCAACCAATTTATTAAATATGAAGAACTCAATTAGTGAACTATAGTCCAAGTATATTATAATATACATTTAATAGGTAGGTAAACCTGTATATTTTCCCCTTCTTCGTGCCCTCTTTTTATTTGTTTTAATTTTAGAGAGGGTCAAAGTCGCCTCTAAATACTACTTATGAAGTTTAAATCCTCCCCCCCCCCGGGAGGGGGTTGCCAATACATAATCCCCTAAAATGAAAGTGTGGTACCGCCCCTGGTATAACTGTTATATTTCTTTAGAATGTAAGCGTAAATTTCCTACTAAAATACATTAAAAATATTGATATATTCTCGTATTTTTTTTTAATATCGCAGCCCCCCCCCCCCCATAAAAAATTTCTGGATCCGCCCTTGCACCGCGTCCCCGCATTTGCTCCACAAACGCATTTCAGTCATTCACTTCTATCGGCTGTCCCGAGACAGCCAAATTTTTTATAAGAACTATTTTACTTTACCATACAGGGTATGGTCAAGTATTGTAATCGTGCATGAAAAAAGGGTTTTTCCTTATTTTTTCGAAATATCTCAAAAACTATTTTGATTAAAAAAATTGAGCGAAATCATATTTCGCTCTACAAAAAAGCTTTAATAAGTGAACATCGAAAAAAATTATATTTTTCGAGATAATAGTTTTGTCAAAATGTCTGTTAGTTAGTTAGTTAGTTAGTCTGTCCGGTTGTCTGGTTGTCTGTCCGTTAGTCTGTGAGTTACCAATTTTTTGTGGACGAGCTAGCTCAAAAACTAGTGTGAATATCGAAAACAAATTTCACACGTAGTTTTGATCAATTGATTTTTCGTTTATTGGGCCACGCAGGTGGGGGCCTCCACTAACAAGAAATATTTACATTATCGGGTGAATTTAATTACAGGATTATTTACATGATTATAGGAATATTAACATAATATATTTACAAAAAAAATTCTTTTTCTTTTTTTCTTGTTTATATACAATTTCTAGCGCATGTCGATTTCCCTATAAGTTCTCCTGTTGAAGCTGTAAAAATTCATTAATGAACCCCTCATCGCCCTGAAGGTCATATCGTATAAAGTTCTCTGAGAAATTCCCAGGGCGACAAGGGAAGGCACCGCTTTATGCCACCACACTCCCTTCCACGAGAGTGTGATGGCTTCAACTCTCACAGAACCCGAGCCCACCCCAAACCTTGCCGCAATGTTGCTCACCAGACTGAGTTGCCCTTATAATAATTGATTTTGTTTCTGTGGGCAACCCCCAGTCCGAGGAGCGCTGACACTATCTGAACATCCAGAACCCACACCGTCCCCGACCCGTCCTTCGCCACGATGTCTGGCTTCCTGTTCCCGGCACGAGCTCTGATATAAGAGCTGATTAGATTTTGGTGCACATCGACCCAAAATTAAGGGGGGTTGAGGGGGGGTTAAAAATTATTAACCTAGGCCGTTTGAGCAAACTCAACCAAATTTTATATACATAATCAGTGGACCTCCAGAAGTTTAAAAATGCAAAAACTAACCGCCCAAAATGGGGGGTAGGATCAAAAAATGAAAATCTTTGCCATTTACCAATCTCAACCAAATTTTGTATACATAATCAGTGGACCCCCAGAAGTCTAAAAATGCAAAAACTAGCCCCCCCCCTACCTGCTTATAAATAATTTTAGGGGCCAGGTTGTATGATAAAAGTCAAGTGGATGGCCACATCAGAACACGTCAGCTTATTTTTATCCGACATCAAATAAACAAAATATTAAATCATTTAGATCTCATTAGAAATTTCTAATAATTATTTTTAACAATTATTCAACTAATAATGATCAAATATTTAATTATCAAATAAATAATTATTAACTAGAAAAAGTCACAACAATGAAAATAAGAGTTTACAATGATCTTAAAACTTCAATAAATACACAGATTTCAGAGATTATTTTCTACTTAATGGAACTAGGAATTACTTAAAATTCTTGAGTTTACAAAAGTTTATTTCTCGTGTCAATCCAGTAGATAGTTATATTGTATTTTCATAATAAAAATGGAGTATTTTTACTTTATCCAATGCGAAGCATGGGTAAAGTATTGTAATCGGTCGCGCGCCAAGCGGGACTTCAAAGGGTCCTCAGGTAAAGACTACGGAACCCATGGACTCAATTAAGGTCACAAATTGTAGTATTCAATTAGGTTGAATTTTAGCACGTGACGATTTTGCCAAAAATTACCTGGGGTCTCGTCGAGAGGCCAAAAAGTACCATTTTTTTGGAAGTGCGTGGGGATGGATGGATGGATGGATGTTATCGTTTTTTCGTCCACGAATTTTTCCACACCGTTGCACCGATTGAAATGAAATTTAAAACCTACCATTCTTTTAACAAAATGAAGCGCTGATTAGTTTTTGGTACATATCGGCCCACAAACATTAGTACTTTATTTGGGTACTTTTTTAGTTTTTTTTAAATATCTTGAAAATGAATTAACGAATTTTGATGAAATTTAATATCCTAATTAAGTATCTTCGGGACAACAAAAAAGGTTAAATAAAGTTTTTAGTAAAAGTATATTTTAAAGTACTTTACTCTAGAGTAAAATAGTACTTTTTTTTAAATTCCTTATTTTACCAAAAATTAAAAAAAAACTTTAAAATTTATTAATTTGATCCGTAATATAGCTCATTTAAACTTGCTTAAGTAAGAATGGTTAGGCTTCTCGCTGTGAAATGATAAACATTTGGGAGGAAATTTTATAAGTAACCATAGCCACTTTAAAATCAAAAATAGTGATTGATTCTGATTTAGTACTTGAGGAATAACCATTCTATATTGAATTTTGACGTTTCGGTTTTTATTGGTAACCATTGCTGAAGACATGGAGGGATCGAGTTAAAATCAAAAATAACGATTGATTCTCATATAGTACTTGAGGAATAACCATTCTATATTGGATTTTTGACGTTTCGGATTTTATTGGTAACCATTGCTGAAGACATAGAGGAATCGAAATAAAATCAAAAATAACGATTGATTCTCATCTAGTACTTGAGGAATAACCATTCTAAATTAGATTTTTGACGCTTCGATTATTATTGGTAACCATTGCTGAAGACATGGAGGAATCGGCTTAAAATAAAAAATAACGATAGATTATTATCTAATTGTAGAGGAATAACCTTATTGAATTCCATTTTTGATGTTTTGACTATTAATGGCAACCTCTACTGAAAACCGTGAAGAATCGACTTAAAATCAAAAAGACTAAATTCTTTTTTGGTAAACAACTCAAGCTTATTTTTGATTTTAAGTCGATTCCTCCATGTCTTCAGACAATGGTTACCAATAATAACCGAAATGTCAAAAATCGAATGTAGAATGGTTATTCCTCGACTTTTAAATAAGAATCGATCATTATTTTTGAATTAAAGTCAACATGATCTACAAATAGCAAGTGAAATCTGATTAATAATAAAGGAATAAACATATTAATATTTCAAATGAATTTGGATAAAGTTTAGCAACGATCCGTTGCAGTTTATTTGTTTAAGAAAGAATTGAAATGGTCTTAATTTATGGTGAATGTGGAAGAACTGTTATGAAGCTGCCATTGAAATGGATGCCGAGCGTTTTCCTGATAGGAATACACCCTCGCAAGCTTCATTTTATCGTATTAAAATAAACAGGAAGTGTAAAGGCTACGCAGAAACTACAAAAGGCCAAATAACGAAATCGCAACTGGAATTCATCCAGAAGACTTGCGATAACAATTCTGGAATGTCACAGAACAGTGTCGAAATATTATTAAATTATTAATTATTATTAAATTATTTATTTAATAATTAAATATTTGATCATTATTTTTTGATAATTAAGTTGAATAATTGTTAAAAATAATTATTAGAAATTTTTTTATGAGATCTAATTGATTTAATATTTTGTTTATTTGATGTCGGATAAAAAAATAGTTCCTATGTAAAGTTGTTCAGTTTTTTTTTGAAGATTAAGGATCTGTAAATAAATATATATGTTTCCATTTAAAAAACAGAACTTGACCTTGAAATACCCTTGAAAGCTTGTTCTAGGTCGAAAAACAATAGCGTAGTTTAGTTTCCCCCTTATATAAATAAACTTTTATTTGAAACTCTTTTTCTTATAATGCACCGTTTTTGAATTATAAGACTGTCTCATGATAAAAAACTCACCCGGTATATATATATATATATATATGTTCATTGAGGTTTCCGCGGATGGGTTCTATGTCATTAGAGATTTTTCGGCTTTCTCAAAACAGTGACAGCCGAGACGTCGAAAAAAACTCTCAAACCCACACACACATATATATATACATATATATATGTATATATTCCACAGAACTCGTCCATTAAAAGTTTTCTTGGAAGGAGTTGAGGAAAATGTTGAACTTTGACATATTTATGTTTTGGTATATGCTCTTTTTAAATAAATTATTAACCACTTTTGGACACGTTCTGATTTGCCGCAATCGCTATCAACTTTCTTATTTTCTATGGAACTACCTAAATATTTTTGCATCATTAAATTAAGTGTTAAAAACTAAGATGATTTTGTATTATGCATTGATGTCTAAA
>JALMQS010000108.1:6948313-6967875 GCA_024734495.1 Forficula auricularia | reverse complement strand
ATGGTTTCGCTCAATTTTTTTAATCGAAATATTTTCAGCCGTTTTTGGGATATTTCGAAAAAAAGAAGGAAAAAACTTACTTTTTTTTCATGTACGATTACAATACTTGACCATACCCTGTATGGTAAAGTAAAAAAATTGAGCGAAACCATGGCGTTTCGCTCTACAAAAGGGCTCCAATAAGTGAACATCGAAAAAATTATATTTTTCGAGATAATAATTGTTTTGTCAAAATGTCTGTTAGTTAGTATGATTGTCTGATTGTCTGGTTGTCCTTTAGTCTGTGCGTTACCAAATTTTTTTGGATGAGCTAGCTAAAAAACTAGTTTGAATTTCGAAACCAAATTTCACACGTAGTTTTGGTCGAGATTAAGAGCTGATTAGATTTTGATGCATATCGACCCAAAATTAAGGGGGGTGGAAGGGGGTTAAAAATTAAAAATCTAGGCCAAATGAGCAAACTCAACCAAATTTTGTATACATAATCAGTGGACCCCCAGAAGTCTAAAAATGCAAAAACTAACCGCCCAAATTGGGAGGGTGTGGTGTAGGGTCAAAAAATGAAAATCTTGGCCATTTACCAAACTAAACCAAATTTTGTATACATAATCAGTGGGACCCCAGAAGTATAAAAATGCAAAAACTATCCCCCCCCCCCCTACATGATTATAAATAATTTTAGGGGCCAGGTTGTATGGTAAAGTCAAGTGGATGGCCACATCAGAACACGTCAGCTTATTTTAGAATGAATTCAATACCTACTAGGGCGCCCGGCAGACAGGTGAGTAAAAAATAAACAGCTCTAAAATGTATAAAATAATCTATATCCATTATTAAACACAACAGATATCAAGATAAGAATTAAGAAATTAAGAATTAAAAAACTATTCACTATGAATAATCTATTGTTATTTAGGTAGTTAGGTAGCTACTATTAGTTATTTCTCTTAATTTAATCACATAAGTTTGAATTCCTGCTGGGAAAGGTTAAACAGGATAGAAAATATTGCGATCAATAGGAATATTTTGATTTCCTGATATTACTTACAGGTTATTGTATTCGCGGTTTTCATAAGATACACGCAAACTTGGATATATTTTAAGTAAAATTAATCAATCGTAGGGGACGTGTCTTGTATACCTATTAAATGCCAATACATTTTCTACTTTACCATACAGAGTATGGTCAAGTATTGTAATCGTGCAAAAAGTTGTCCTCTCGAAATGGGGGGGGGGGGGGGATTGTAGAGTCAAAAAATGAAAATCTTGGCCCTTATAATCAAACTCAACCAGAAGTGTATGGTAAAGTCAAGTGGATGGCCACATCAGAACGTGTCAATTTATTTATTTTTATAAATAGTCTTTGTATCTCCATTCTAATTTTAGTTTTGGTGAATAATTACAATTTAGATATTATAATTTATTATTTCTAGAGTTCGGTTTTAAAATTTTTCAATTTTTACTTTATTTATTTTTCTTATAAGGATTTAAAAATGTCGTAAGAGTAGAGAAAAATTATTTTCAATGATGATTTTTTCTGTACGCGTGTATGTCCAGATTAATATAGCATTGATAAGTAAAAACGGATGGTCATAGAATGTTCATGTAGTATCAAAATATTTGTCACTCCAGAACCAAAAAGGGATTAGATTTTATGTTTTTAGATTCAGAATGTTGCATTCAGAAATGAAAAAAAAAATTGAATGGTTATATAAGTAGGACACGAATGGTTTTAACTAGTGAGATGAAATTCGGGGTATCAGTTAGTATTATTAAAATAAATCTCGGGGGCAGGATTGGTATAGCATGTAGCGGGTCTGGTTCATCATCGATAATCGTGATAATGTTGAAGTAGAAGATTAGCATTCAGACCTTATTTGACTGTTTATAATCTGGCTCCTGTACTAACGCATCTAACACTTATTAAAAATATCATACTATAATAGTCAGAGCCGTGGTGTGCTAATATATACAGAGAGGACGTAAGGAGATGGCAGCGAAATCAAAATACAAGTTGAACCATTCTATAATTAAAAATCTTTACAACGGTTTTCTATATTGGTCTTTGTTATTCCGATATTTATGTATACGATTTATGATTTATCGCACGCGGTTTCGATACCCTTGGATTTCGGCTTCTGATGCAGGTAGCGCTCGCCAAAATACTGATAATTTCTATTGAATCTACATCGGATGTCACCTTAGGCACATACCTCTAAGTAACGGATTTTTTAAAGTTAAAGTTAAAAGAGTAAAACTGTAGTAGATTGTTGTAGTTGATAGTCTATATTTATTTGTATTTTTATCAGAATTTTAAATTAAAAATAATATTAATATATAGCTTTTAACTGAAGCAAAAAGTTACCGAGCATCGCTCGGGGGCTCCAGGTACTAAATTTAATTAATAGAAACATTTTAATATAAGCATATTGTTCCTAAGATGTTTTTCGAGAAAATATTCTATTATACAGAACAAATTACATCGAAATGGAATCTTCCGTTATTTACGTTAAGACCACATACCCACCAACATGAAGCTAAACATTAAAATCCCACTTTTAGGGTCAAGGGTTAAAACACGCACCAAAATATTAATTCCTTATATATTTTGATGGCAGTGAATTGGAGAGATTGTTGTTCTGATTTCTCAAAGAAAATGTAAATGGGTTCGATTGGTCAATACATATTATTTTTAGCTGAGCTTGTCTTGTCTTAAGATAGACTGACTGGTATGTTAAATCTTCAAAATGATAGTTTTATTTCAACACATTTTTTTTACTATTAAAATTGGTTTGCGATTGGAGAACTAGCTGCCAGATACACTTCCCATTTATCTATCATGACCTTAAAAATATTATGAACGAGAAAGTACTTCTAAGATGTCTTTAAGTATTTATATTAATCTCCTGTTCACGACATAACAATTTCTTTTTAAGTTTTCAATAATGTTTTTTTAAACGAACTCTAAGTAACATTAAGCATATAAAATTACTGGATTAATTTTATGGAATTAGAAAATTATTTTTTCTGTTTTTTTTTTTTTTTTTTTTTTTTTCAATAAACTATGTAATATGAAGCCGAAACAAATAACAAATTGAATCATCTGATTCGTCATGCGCAAGTTATGTCTAAAGAATTAAGGAAAAATAAATACAAGATGGAATGGGCATTTAATCATAGGATCATTGATTTATTTTAAGAATTCACCAAATGGCAAAATTGAGTAGCTCATTTCCAAAAAGTACTAAATCCATTTTTTTCAAATGCGAGAAAATTAACATTTTGATTTATTTATTTTGTTCCTCAATTGAAAATAGTACCTGTTGAAACAATGAAATTATTTTTCAAGTGTATTTTAGTAAAGTATTTAGTAGGTTTTGTCATGAAATTGATACCAGAAATCTTTTTTTTTTGGCTTTATAGAACTATGCCCATACAGCCAATACCAGAAATCATAAACAGATATAATAGCAATATGAAACCGGCATTACCTCATTTTTTATAAAAAATGGATTTAGTACCCTATGTTTAACTTGTAAAATAATAAATTTTTAAACCTGCTACTACTGATGTGAATAAACGTTTTTCAAAAGCATTCTTGTGTTCATTTGTGTCCTTTTTGACTATTTTGCGGGTTATCCAAGGAAATGTCTTATCCGAGGTGGTCGTGCTATCCAACTTTGCGGATAAACGAGAGTTTACTGAATATGAAAAAACATCTAATTTTTATGTGACAGTTTCATTATTCGACAAATTTCAATATTCTCTTGGTAACTCATCTCATAATTTTGGAATTTGGAACTAGCTCTCTCTATAGATTGGAGAATTGAGACGATCCCTGGGTTAGCACAAATCCGTTCCTGTCTCGAATATGGCTCGCATCTGTGGAGAGGGGGCCCCAAGCATTCTCTTGCCACCCTGGATGGAATTCAGAAACGAGCTGTCAGACTAATTGACGATTCGACCCTTACCGACTCCCTCGACCCACTAGCTCATCGGCGAAGTGTTTCCGCGCTTTTCCTATTTTATAGATACTATCACGGCAATGTGCTCTGATGAGTTAAAGTTAGTCATTCCCCCTTAAAGCATGCTTTAAGAGTAGCAATATTTATTATTATAAAATTTAGTAAAATTTGTTATTTTGTATTCAATTAATTTAAGTTACCTACTAAAGTGCAGACACAAATTAAACAAAATGAGAGAAATGAAGCTATTTCACTAAAGAAGATCGAAAACTACAACTTTATTATGTTACTGATGGTTTTCCATTGTAAAATTTTACAGACCATCGACGCAGCTTCTAAGGCACTTCAGTCTAAAGCCATGGATCTTTCAAATGCCCCAAAGCGTTTGCAAGTCTGTCTGGAAGACATGAATTTGAATATTTAAAAACGCAAGCAAATAGTGTAGAAGAAGAAAAATGGTCTATCAACCCTGAATTTCCTAAAACAAGTCAGAGGAAGCGAGGAAGGTGAAACTCCATTTTGATGAAATTTGCGAGGATTAACGTCTTCAAGATCATGAAAGCTTTTTTAAAGTGAAAGTATTTTATCGTGAATTGGACATCATTATTAATCAACTGAGATCGCATTACCTTGGAATGAATGAAATTGTTTCCAATTTCAGTGTCTTGCAACCTGCCACTTGGCAAAATTTAAATGACTCCGATTTATTGGAAAAGATTTGAGAATTTGTTGATTTATATAAAAAAAGATATATCTGTCTCGTTTGTCAAGGAAATTTTCAGTTTTCGATCCAGTTTTAGACACGAAATAGAAAAGTCGTCTTCTATAAGAGAACTTGCTGATTTATTAATCATAAAGAATCATTTTATGTCTTCAAGCTTTTCTGAAGTGTGCACTGCATTTCTATTGTTTATAACTATTCCTGTAACTACGGCTAGTACCGAGCGATCATTTTCAAAATTAAAATTGAGAAAAACTTATTTAAGAAATTCTAAGAGACAAGAAAGGTTACGTAACTTAGCTATTCTATCCACCGAACATTCCATGGCCCGAAATTTGAACTTTGATGTTGTCATTAACCCTTTTGATGAACAGAAAGCCCGAAAAAAGGAATTTTAATAATTAAAATTTTGTCTAAAAATAAAATTGTTATTTCAATCCATATACGCTCTTTAAATTAAAAGTTACTAGAAAATCAACGAAAAATGCACACAATAATTAGAATAGCGTCTGTACGTACTGATTCAAAACGTTGTAAGAAAACTAAAACTAAAATTTTGTTCAATTTGGCTGAAGAGTATCACAAAGGTCCTTAAGGATTTTTATTGAAAAAGTCAGTCACTTTTTTTATTCTAAGCGTTGTAAGAAACTTAATTCTAAAATTTGGTAATATTTGGATCAAGGGTGCTAAAATGTCCTTAAGGATAATTAATGAAAAAATCACTTAATTTGATTAGAGACGTCGATAAATAATTCAAGGGGTTGATTATATTTAATTAGGGGGTGAAATAGTTCACTATTCCCTCGTAAAGAACAATTTCCATAGATGTTTTCAGTAAGAAAGTCCGAGCACAAATGGTTCGGCTGCCTTGATCACTCTCCTGTATTGCAACTTGAAAAAGAGAGTATGGAGGGGGGAACTTTGTTTTCAAAAAATACCTTCAAAACCTAGATTATATATCCTGTTTAATTTCTAACCATCTACTTATTTTGGATCTGCCCCTTGGTCGAGAGGGTTGAAAGGGGGTCCAGAACCCCTCCTCCCGATTTAATTCTTAAAAATATATATAAAAAAAGATTTTACATGTTTATAATTAATCTTAATATAATTAATTATCTGACAGTATTTTAGTAGATTATTTTGCGAAGAAAACGACTTTCACTTAGCTCTATATTATCATTAAAAAAAACAATAACATTTTATTCAAGATTCTAAGACTTTAAAAAACAAAAAAACAAAACAAACAAAAGGCTATCTAAGATGTTAACGATGTGATTTTTTTTTTTATTTTCGACTTCTGAGGGCCGATCCGTCTGAAAAATAAAAAAATCATATCGTTAACATCTTAGATATAACCGACCTTTTGAGATTTCGTAATTTTTGAAAATATTTTTAGGCTTAAAATTAAGAATATAATTTTTTATCCAAAGTGAGGTGAATTTTCCAAATAATACCATGTTTTTTTTAAAAAAAAAGTCACATATCCTTTTAATTTGCAAATTTTATCAATTAACAAGTAAGAGGGCGTAATTTCTAGCCAGAAGGTTTAGGACCTTGTTCTCCCCAATTTTTCTAAATAATCATACAAAAAATTATATATAAACTAAAGATTTATTTTTAAAATATTTATTAAGAAAATTTATTTTTTATTTTGAAAATATTTCAAAAAATTTGAATATAATAATATAAGTAAGTAGGTACACCTAACTCTTTTTTTACACGAATTTCAAGTTACACTTTTAAAAAAGTCTTCCTTTTTCTGGTTTTCATTCTTTTATACGGGGAATTTTAAAATTATAGAAGTAAAATAATTATAAATGTTTTAACACATTTTTTTTCAACACGAATTTTCGAGGAACGTTGGGTGTATAATTCCGTGTTGGGTGTATAATTTTTCTTGTTTTTTTTTTTTTTTTGTTTTTTTAGTTTGAAAATTGTATAATTTTAATTTTTTAAGAACCTTCGCCCTCTTTGATTTTGAGTTCGATTTCAATCAAAATTTAATCAGATCTTAATCTCAATACAAAAAACTGCATATGAAAATCTCGCACTAGTTTTTGAACTAGAGATTTCACAAAATTTATTCACGGACTAACATACATATTGAAAAAATAATTAATATCTCGTAAAATATAATATTTTCGATGTTCACTCTAGTTAAGACTTTTTTATAGACCAAAACTCCATGATTTTGTTCAATTTTTTTTTATAATAAAATATTTTCATCAGTTTTTGGGGTTTTTTTCAAAAATGAATCAAATCGAATTTTAATAAAAAAAGAGTTTTTTTGCCCCCAGAGCCCAAAAGGTGCCAAAATACCAGTGATCAGCAGTGATTGTATGTGTGTCTAAGCGTTACAATTTGATTTTAGCTATGGTAAGTTTTAGAACAACGAAATTCGAAACTTAGATAGATATCGACTAGAACAGTGCAGTCCGCAAAAAAATTCACGACAGGTGAAAAATTCTAGAGTTCAAAAGGAAGGTGCAATTTTGGATTAATTGTGTCAATCCCATTCCCATAACAACGCTTTAACTTGAATCACAAGATTGGCGGGTTCCACGCTTATTCTTCAAACGGAAAAGGGTTCCGCATTCGAAAAAGTTTGAGAAACACTGGACTAGAAGAACTATTACAACAAAAATTCAGAGAATTGGAGATCTTTGGGACTTTTTTCTGATTTAACAACTTTTTTTAAATCGGTGTGCTTAATAGGTATCCTATGTTTTTCAATGAGTATAAACTTGAGTTCGATTGGTATCAAGGGAAGAGAGATGATGCAAAAAAGGCATGTCGCAAAAAAGGCATTTTTTTTTCAAAATAAGTCTGCTTATATAAAATTATATATTCTTTCATTATCATAAAATTTATTTGATTAATCTCAAGTTTAAGGGTAAAATTCTTCTTCTTTGCTTAGCTCTACAGATGTCACTGGTCCTTGGCCTGCTTCTGCATATAAGAGACGTGTTGCTTCTGTAGCACTTAGTTAAGTTGCTAGTCTCACGTCCAACCCCTTTTAGTCTCTTTCTATGACAAGCAGCAGATTCTGTGAACCTATTCTACCCCTGGCTCACAGGGAGAAGGAGAAAATTGGGATGGACTATTTCAAAGAAGAGAATGTTGTATCCGAAAGTCTTGCGATGCACACAATAAATGTTTTGATTTTGCTTTATCGAAATCCAATAATTTCTTCGATTTCATCATGAGTACTGCGGACCAAGCAGAGAGTGTAAAAGTAAAATTTTTCGCATCAAATTCTTGAAAAAGAATGATTACAGTACAATGAACTATGGCGTTTATAATTGTGAGATTAGAATGCGCAACGAATAATAATTCCTTTCAAAAGCGATATATTTTTCTTCCCTTCTCAACCATTTTCTTTTTATTCTTATAGAAATTAATGTGGAAACATCCAGACAAGCCCATTGTTTAAAAACATTCGGAATCAAATTTTCCAAAACTTAATTAGACAAATCCCTGAAATCACATGAAAAATGTAAAAAATATTAGGTTTCTTTAATAACGCACACAACTTCTTTCTATAAGAGAAACGTTCCATTTCTTCATAAGTCCTTTTGATTCTGGTAGCTTCCATTGCATTGCGGTTCAGTGCTCTTTCTTCTTTGTGTTTTAGTTTTTGATCTATATCAAAGTTTCTTAAACTGTGGGTCTCGACCATTGGGGTAGTTTATGAGTTTTCCTAAGGGGGGGGCAATGAGTTTTGTAGGGTGGGGGGGACTGCTCCCTTGCCACCCCCCTAACTACGCCCATGTGGTCGCGACTTCCTAGGGGGTCACCACGGTCACCTAACTGATTATGGGGGTTTCAAAAAATTTGGCCATATTAAAAAAAACGCCATGGTTTCACTCAGACAATAATAATTATAATAGCCTTTGTACGTACTTTACATAGTGATTTATTAAAAAGAAAATACAACTTTGGTTTAGCTTCTTTATATGAGAGAGGCCCCATCCAATGAATTTGCCACGGGCCTCAAAGGTATTTACGCCACTGGTCACAAGCTCAAATAATATTCCTTATTAACTGTAGCATCTTGTGGTAAAAATTTACAATACCAAGAAAATCGAAAAATTATGAAAATAATTTGCACGAATTTTTTGATCATATCTCGTATATTCATTATATATAGGTAGGTATATTAAAAATATATGTTATTTATTGTTTGATTTTTTTTTAATATAAATAAATATACATCTTTTATAAAAAAACAATCTTCAAAAGTTTATTTTAACTCCAAACATTTCGGGTGAATTTCTCCATTTATCAATGGAATTCAATTTTAATTCAAATAAAAAGAAAACATAGTTGCTTTATCTAAGTAAAGTAAAGCAACACTAAAGAAATTACATATTTTTACCATAGACAATGATATAAAACTCTTTGATTTTCCTTTATCGAATTAACTCTACTACCATTGGTAAAATAAATTTCTAGACTAAAAAAATTATTACTTTTATTTTATTTCTTAAAATTGAACAGCCCTGGCATGTTCAAAAAAATCGTTTCCCAAAATATCAACGAAGCTAAGAAATATGTGGAGAGGTTTGTGCCGAAGTTGGTAACCTCCTTCAGAAACTGGGTAGTTAGCATTTTATCATTCTTGCAATCTCAGTCGTATTGCGTGCATCCGCATACTATCATCGAAATTGATAAGGAAGGCCTAAATGTAGATAGGAGAGAGTTGCGAAAATCTATCTCCGCAAGAAACGCAACTGTTATTCTCATTAAGTTATGGGATTGCCGGAATAGGCATAAGGTAGCTAATTTAAAGTCTAAGTATGCTCTAATATTCAGAATTAGAATAAATAAAAAGTTTATTGAAATCAAAAGGTAGATAGGAAAATTAGGAATTAGTGTAATTTGATTTTAATAGAAAGTTTAAAGATTTAAGGCAAATTAAAAAAGATTATTATTAACGACACACAAGATTTAAATAAGATTATTGAAAGATTACAATAACAAGAGGTTACACAAGCTTTGTTTTTTCTTATATAGTTAGACTATGTTTATAAATATGAATTTGTGTGATTCATCTGCCATTTTGATGAATTTTGAAAGTTTCTCTCTTTAAAAAAGTAATGAATGGGATTAGAGTTCATATGCCTCAGATCATATATATTAAGTATATAAGTATTTGTCTTTTAAAATGCACGAGCAAATCATATGAAAATAATATTATAATATAAATATTTTTATGAAATAAAAAATGTTCTTATCAGTGGCCTGCGGTCCATGGATCCTGTGAATGCGGCACATCCCTAAAATTTCAGGAGAATCTTTAAATTTTCAAATTATTATCCGTTATTTCAAATATTTCTATAAAAATATTTTTTGTTTTGAAATGTATGTAGGTAAGTATATTGCTTCTCGAAATGAAATAAAATTGTTGCATAGTTTCAAGGGGCAATTAAAATGAATGATTTTTTCGAAAAGGGTGCGGATAGAAGGTTTGAAGTCCCTGCCTGGTATATCTTCCAGTTTCATAAATATATAAGATCGACTTAAAAATTTCAAGAGGATCTTTAAATTTTCAAATTATTATTCATTATTTAAAATATTTTTATAAAAAAACATTTTTTTTTTGTTTGAAAAGTACTTATATTAGTTCTCGAAATGAAATAAAATTGTTGCATAGTTACAAGAGATAATTAAAATGAATGATTTTTCGGAAAAGGGTGCCGATAGAAGGTTTGAAGTTAATAACTTTTAAGGAGTTCGGTGTTGGTTCTAGGTGAAACATTTTAATATAATAATAAAACTTGAGTAAGATACGAGGTAGGTTTCAAAACTCAATTTTGTTTTATTTCTTTTTTGTGAAACCTACCTCGTATCTTACTCAAGTTTTATTATTATATTTGAAGTTAATGTCTGGTAGATATATCTTCCAGTTTAAGCATGTCAAAGACAAGTCCAGGCAAGTTTTAGTCGAATAAAAATTGGTCTAGCTGAGGAACTATTAAAATAGAAATAATACAAAAAAGGAATAAATAAAGATGATTCGAGAATCTTTGGACTAATCTATTTCTAAGAACTCTCAATATATAGGATCGAAAATAACTAAGAATGATATAGACAAGTTATAGCTTACTTATATCAATAGAATTAGGAGAAATTTAAGATTTTCTTATAGGACAGGCTGATTCATTGTAGAAGATGGTCGATTTCCATCTCAGAGACTGTCGAGTTCAAGTCACAAGAATTAATTTCTGACTCCTACCCTCACTCACACAAAGCAGTTGTGGCGAAGGTCCCAAAATACATATTTAAAAAATCTAATGTTAAATTTGAAAAATAACGAAAATGATGCCGTATTCGATGAAATTTGTAAAAAAAAAGCGAAGATTAGGTAAATTAAAATTTCAAAAAATGAATGGTACTTTTTTTGATAGCATCTCCTGGTTGAAAAGTCTCAACCGCCACTGTTTCTTATATATGTAGATAACAAAAAATATTTTTACCGAGATGATTGAAGTCAAATTTCAAAATAAACAGAATATAAAAATCATCTTTTAAGTTGTGATGTAAATTGAAATTTTTAGATGATATGTGACAAGGGGGGTCTAAGGAAACTCGAGTTCGGAGTTCATCAATTTTATTTTATTTTTTTCTTAACTTGTCAGCAACAAATCGTTTATAGGTGGAGGTCTAGCTTTTGTGACATTATATTTGTTAGTGGGGTTCCAGAAAATGTGACATAGCGTGAGGAAGGATCTAATAAGGCGAAATTTTTCGTGACGTATTTTATGATGGCCCCTGATTAAAAAAAATGTACTTCTTCAATTTTATAAGAATACAATTCCCCCCTTGCCAGGATTTTCTAAGTCAAAAAAGTTTATTTCAATATATTTTAATATTGAAAATACAGGTATCATAATTAAATTTAGAGATAAAGATAAGTCAAATCTATCTGATGAGAAAGAAAGGTGAGGTTTTTTTATTTCCAATCTTTAAAATGTTCTTTAAATTTATATGCAGATTAATTCCCTATACTAAATACTAAAATTAACTAAATAAAAATACTAAAATTCCCCTTGGAGGTGGGGGTGGGGTTCCACACAGGTTGAGAACCCCTGTTCTAGTCTGTTTTTTCTTGGTAGATTCTCATAATAAAATGTTCACTCAATTCTACTGAGCCAATTTTTTGTCAATTTTGGAAGCATACAATATATTTGCGATGACAATACATCAATTCTAGAAAATTGAGAAAAAATGTAATTTAAACTTGAAAAAGTACAAAGATGGCTAAAAAGTCCATGGCTTGGAAGATATTTAAATGTTAAAGAATGTTTTTAACGATTTGAATTCGAACATCAAATGAAAAATTTCAAAGCCAAAAAAAAGAGCATTATTCATGTAGTCCTTGCGAATGTTGTATGTGTGAATCCAATTTTTCTTTATCAACGATTTTTTCACACCGTTCAACATCTTAATATGAAATTAAAATCTTAGATCATTTTAACAAAATGAAGCCTAATTATTTTTCTTGTAGAATAATTCGTCAAAGAGTAAGAACACACCTTTAGAGATTGTTCAAGAATATTTATGTTGTAATTGAAAAGTTTTTATTAAAGTGTTAATCGGTCCACAAAAATTAGTAGTTTATTTACTATGGATTGAGTTTTTTCTAAATATCTCAATTAATCATGATCAAATTTACTATTTTATTAAAACAACTTAAATACCCCCAAACACAGTTGGAATTTTATTTTTTTATTTTCAATATTTTTTAACATTACTTTTAATTAATTAAATTAATGTTGAATTATTCTTAAACCGAAGTAAGTGAAAGTCGGGTGAGAGGCGTTACTGGAGAGGAAATTAAGTTACGAAAATTACCTAAATAAAAAATTTCCTAAAATGATTTATAAATGTATCTAGAGCTAATTAGATAGTTTATTTTTAAATCAACCTCTACTCTTATGACTGGAGAAGGTACGTATCCAAGGATAAATTTCATGTAAATATATACAAGAAAATATCGAAAATTTTACAATACATATCAATAGTCAATAGTTCATTATAGATTTATTAAGATTTGTACAAAATTTGACTAATAATCACTTCCGGTGAAGTTGATAAGTTGAATACCTTGATTTATATAGTATTTTTTAACCTTATGAATAATTCCAATTAATTTTTTTTTTTTTTTTAATTAGATTATTTGGTAAAAAATTTTTAACAGTTTTTAATTTTTGAAAAATGTGATTTCTAGCTTAGTTATTAAAATTATTCTCAATAGTATAATACACATTTAATTGGCTTCTATAATTGTATTTTTAAAAATTGGAAGAAAAGTGAAAACATTTTTATGAGAAGTTTGATTCGGCCATTGTTTTGTCAGCAAATGGTGGGAGCAAAAAAGCTAAAACTTGGCAAAAAGCCAAGTTTAATGAGACAAACTTTTGCGCTAAATTTCAGTTCATCAGCTACAACTTTCGAGAGCTCCATATTATGATTCGATTTTTTTCTAATTTTCTGCATATTTTTTTTCCAAATATTCTGAAGCTAGTAAGCCCAAAATCTGATCAATATTTCATTTTACAAATGTAACATTTAGACTCCAGAATGAACTTTCCACAAGCATTCGTTCTTGTGTTCAGTGGAGCGGAATTCAAACAGACAAATAGAAAAAATTATATTTAAATAAAACTAAAAAACACGCTTCTAAAAAGTAAGTAGAAAATAATGTAATACTTAATTAAAAAGCCTGGGGCGCAGAAACATATACTTTTAATTGATTTCGACAAAGTGCCCCACTCTTTTTGATTAAGTATTAGATCATTTTTTACTTTTTAGAAGCGTGTTTTTTAGTTTTTTTTTTTAAATATAATTTATTTTTTTACTTTTTAGCCTTAATTATTTTTATAGAGAAGTGTTTGCGGAATTTAACAGAATGAAATGTATTTATACTATTTTTATTATGTAAAAAAAGCAATATTTGAGAATATTTTTTTCTCCAAGGTTCAATTAATTTTAAATAGGAATAAGCCAAAAATATAAATTTTAGATGATTATAATAATCCAGTAGCCCGGTGAATTGCGCTTCGACCGAGGGGTGAACGGCGACCTAATATCTTGTACACCTACCTCGACTTCCACTTTCATTTCCAAGTAGAAGGCAATAGATGAAGGAGCATTATCTAATGAATTCCAAAATAATTCCACAAAATTCCAAAGACGTGCACACCTAATCCCACTCGCGGTTCACCCCTCGGCTTCGACAATATCTTAATTTATAATACTTTTGAGATTAATTTCAGGTCCCTGAAAATCTTATTCTTTTTTTAATGACCTTCGGGAACTAAGCCCATTTAGTCGAATCAGATGTGATTATTATCTTTCCCCTAATGTATATGTTTATGTTTGTGAATGTGTATAAATTGGAGTAGGGATCAGATTATAGCTGGTCAAATTTTTGCAATAAACCGGACTTGAGCCCGGGTCTCCTCCTCCGTAGGCAGAGACTACTAGTATATCCCTCGAATAACCTCTCCCACTTTATAAAATTATTATATAGAAAAAAATTGACAAATGAAATTGCATGTTTCTAAAAGAATTCAACTCGTGATTAAATTTATTTAAATTACTAAAGTAATTTTGTTAAGGGAGAATGGTGTGGGTTCTTGGTGAAACATTTTAAATAAAGTAAAGAAAATTTTGAAATTTTTTTTATTAACTTTTTAAAATTTTAAATATAAAATACTAAGTAGGTTGTACATAAATATTTATTCATTTATTATCTTTCCCTTAATGTATATGTTTATGTTTGTGAATGTGTGTAAATTGGAGTTGGAATCAGATTATAGCTGGTCAAATTTTTGCAATGAACCGGACTTGAGCCCGGGTCTCCTCCTCCGTAGGCAGATATTTATTTATGTGAAACCTACCTAGTATTTTATATTTTAAATTTTAAAAAGTTTCTAAAAGAATTTTCAACATTTTCTTAACTTTATTACTAAAGTAACATGGAAATATTTCACTGCGGTCTCATCTTCAGGGATGATGAGGGGATAAAAAAAAGAATGGTGGTTGAATATTTCAAGGTTGCGCCTAATCATCGGGAGTGATCCACATGTGCAAGTTGAGCAAGCGACCTAAAGAATGACCTCAACGGGGAAATATGCCAAGAGGCACTTTTCCTTCGCCAATTGTAAGACAAGAGCGGTTAACCAATGGAAAGAACAGTGCCGGGTATGAAAATCCAGCTGCGCCAGCGACTGGTTTCTCAAGGCTTCGACATTGTTGTTAATTGAATAATTGTTTTTTGCTACAGTTTGGCTTCTTAACGGGAACCCCGAAGTAAAACACTTTCTATGATAGAAATAGAAAGAATCCGAGAACTCAATAATACAAACAAAGATAAGCAAGGTGTAATGAAAACACTATGTATACTAGGAAACCTGCGGAAACTATCGATGAGTTACACTTGAAAGTTTTTTCTTGCCGAGAGAAGCAAAATTGTTGATTTTATTAGAGCAAATTAAAGAGGGTGTCATTTGCTTAATGCAAATAAATATTCACATATTATACTACTCATACAGTAGTCGATTAGTGGATGATCTATCTACATGTACATTCGATTGAGATTTTATGCTCAAAAGAAAATATATTATTTTAAAATTTATAATAAAAATATAATTATTTTAAAAACAATCAATATAACGTTTATTAATGCATAAAACGTTTCGAGAAAAATTACATCATGACCAATTATGAAAAATTAGAAAGCAAGTCAATGTCAAGTTAGGTGTACTAGTATATAGTATGTATGTATATTTATTTGCGTCAAGCAGAGGACTCCCTTTTTGATTTGCTCCTATAGCCTTAAATCACTAATAATTTTTTACAAAAATGTACAGGATAAATATTTTTATAATCAATAGTATATTTTTCAATATTTATTTTATTTTCATTGAAATGAATTCTTCAGAATCAGATGAATCAGAAGGATAAAGAGATAACGCAATAAGAGGATTAAAACAAAAGACAAAACCAGACAAGGGTAAGAATTTTGTAGAATAGACCAGATCTACATACTGTAGTTGAGTTTTTAACTACATATTGGACCCTAGCAGCAGTTGCACATTCGACCTTCTCCAACATTCTTGAATACGAAACTTCACATTTAGAAACAAATGTTTTTTTCGTATCTCCTGAGAGAATCAAAGCACTTTTGATTGTAAATCAAAAATATATAACAAGATCTATGATAGGGCCCTTGTATAGTCAATCAAAAGTGACGAAATAAAATCTCTCGTTTAATAAAAATAAAATGAATAGAATTATTAGTAATTTTTTAATCGATTTTTATTCTCATTGAATCAAATATTTGGCGGGGGTTTTCCAAACTATTTTCCGTGAAACATTGAAGAAGTGTTCCATGAAAGACTAGAATGGTTTTATTTTATATGAAACAAGCTTGATACAACACAAGATTTGAAAATTAAATTAGCTCTGTAGTATTGTCCCTAATAATAAGAAAATTTAACATTTAAGGAACCACCATCTAAAATATTTAATTTTATTTGATTATTTTTTGTGTTTTATTTTAAATAATTACGAATTTTAAAATAAACATTTTTTAACTTGTTTAATTTCATGGATTGCATATCTACCCAAAAAAATAAACAAGGTATTCCTTTAAAATTTCAGGATTTATGAAGTATTTTGTCTTAGGAAAATTTTAGGAACTCATAATTTAATAAACAAATTTAAATATATATATATTTCAATTTAGAATTTTTATATTTAACTAATTTTTAAAATGATTTTTAATTATAATTGGAAAAAAATATTTTACTGAGAGTAGCAGAGTTGTTGATTCATAAAGAGAGATCAATGAGGTTGTCCTATGCTTGATGCAAATACTTATATATAATTTTTTTTTAGACTAATTTTCGAAGGTTTGACCTTCATCATCAGTCTTTTTAATTATAAATATTTGATCTGTTATTCTCTTGGGTTCAAATGTCAGATTAAATTTAGATAAATTCGTAATTATAATATTAATAGAGTCAAGATGATGTAGAAAAAGGTAGGTGAGATTTTTAGAAAAGTGAAAGAATTGGAATGATGTAGTTTCATGGTAGCGAATAGTTCCATCAAACTAGTCTTAAGACTAACCATCCTATAATGCTCAGTAAAAGAATTGTCATTTGCTGGATTTTATTGTATCAAATTGTATAAAATTGTAATTTGGTCAATCGATTGGTATATTGTAAGAACCAAGGGGGGCAGTTTGGTAAGAAAATTGGGTGGCACCTGTGTACTCACCAGGAGCAAGAGTAGCACCTGAGGATGCATAGCTGCGCCTGCCGTTAACGGCACTGCGCGCACATCCACTCTGGTCCGTGGCTTCAAACGCACTGGACCTCCGCGGTTGCTAGCACTTCAACTGGGAGATAGAAGGAGACAAACCTCTCTCCTCACAACACGAACACAAAGACAACAGGTCGTGATCGAAAACCGGCAAAAGAGAAGCGGATGACAACTCCGCGACCGAGACCGAGACCGCGACCGCGACAATCATCCGCAACTAATTGCATCTCCCAGATATGTTTCCAGCAATTTCTTCAGGCTCAAGACAAGGGATTCAATCAAAGGAAAAGGGAAAGGCGAACGGAGATAGATGCCAATGCGATCCTCGCTTTATTTATCCTTTCTTATTATAAGTAAAAATATTTTGGTTTGCCGAGAGTAGCAGAGTTGTTAAATCATAAAGAGAAACAAACAGGTTGTCCTCTGCTTGATACAAATACACAAATACAGGGTCAGGCACAAAGATCTACCACATTTTAAAGAAGTATAAAAAATGAAAAAATTTAACTAGAAAAAAAACTGAATATATTATTTAAAAGAACATAATTTTTTTAATGTGTTGGAAAAAAGGGAGGGTGGGTCAAGAGAAAATTCTAGCCCTTTTGACCAAACTAATCAAATTTTGTATACATATTATGTGGACACCCAGAAGGCTAGAAATGCAAAAACAAACCACCCAAAATGGGGGGAGAGGGTCAAAAATGAAAATTCTAGCCCTTTCAACCAAACTATGTATATAAAATTTGGTTAGTTTTTCCATTCTAGCCTTCTGGCGGTCCACAGAAATATGTATACAAAATTTGGTTCAGTTTGGTCAAAGGGCTAGAATTTTCATTTTTGACCCTACTTTGGGTGGTTATTTTTACATTCTAATCTTTTTAGGACCCACAGAATATGTATACAAAATTTAGTTGAGTTGGAAGAGATGCTAGAATTTTCATTTATTGCCTTTTTTTTTTTTTTTTTTTTGTATCTGACCAAATGTTTTAAAACACATTTAAAAAAATTGATATTATTTTTTTTTATGTTCTTCTTTTACTATGAAAAAATATATTCATTTTTCTATTATGGCTTTTTTTTTTCATTTTTTTTTTAACTCTCCCCCCTTTTTTTTCTTCCTGAAAATGTGGTGAATCTCTCTATATGCCCCACCTGTAACCTCTCTTTCAAATATAAATATATATTCGAATGTCAAAAAAATTCCGACATCCGAAATTCAGTCACCACAGCCTTTGCAAGCAAAATTTTCTGTCTCAACTGAAATTTGTATTTTTACACACACGTAAATTTACTAAAACCTGCTGTTATTGTTATTATTTTAAATATTTCAATTAAACCCTCTATTAGAGTAGATTTAATCATGTTAAATATGTACCTCTAAAATATGTTTTTTAATAAAATGTTAATAGAATATTCAAAATACGCACGCACACACACACACACACACACACACACACACACACACACACACACACAGAATCTCTGGTTACACACACACACACACACACACACACACACACACACACACATGTGTCAAACACACACCGGCCGAGAGGAGGGTATTGCCCCCCCCAGCCAGCATGAGAAGAAGCCCCATCCGGGGGGGGGGGGGGGAAAAAAAAAAAAAAAAAAAAAAAAAAAAAAAAAAAAAAAAAAAAAAAAAAAACATACCACCACCTACCACCACCACCGGGGGGGGGGGGGGGGGGGGGGGGGGGGGGGGGGGGCGCGCGCGCGCGCGCGCGCGCGCGCGCGCGCGCGCGCGCGCGCGCGCGCGCGCGCGCGCGCGCGCGCGCGCGCGCGCGCGCGCGCGCGCGCGCGCGCGCTACCGCGCGCGCGCGCGCGCGCGCGCGCGCGCGCGCGCGCGCGCGCGCGCGCGCGCGCGCTGCGCGCGCGCGCGCGCGCGCGCGCGCGCGCGCGCGCGCGCGCACGCTTCCGCTGCGGCGGCGGCGGCGGCGCGCGCGCGCGTGTGTGCCAGCTTGTGTCGGAATTTTGGCTGTGTGTCTGGGGATTTTGTGTGTGAACGCCCGCGCGCGCCGGAGGGAGAGAGAGAGAGAGAGAGAGAGAGAGAGAGAGAGAGAGAGAGAGAGAGAGAGAGAAAAAAAAAAAGTGTGTGTGTGTGTGTGTGTGTGTGTGTGTGTGTGTGTGTGTGTGTGTGTGTGTGTGTGTGTGTGTGTGTGTGTGTGTGTGTGTGTGTGTGTGTGTGTGTGTGTGTGTGTGTGTGTGTGTGTGTGTGTATTATAATAGCATGTGCTTGGGGTTCCCCTTTGCTTGCTTCTTGGAGATTTTTTTTTTTTTTTTTTTTTTTTTTTTTTTTTTTTTTTTTTTTTTTTTTTTTTTTTTTTTCCCCCCCCCCCCCCCCCCGCCGTCTTTTTTTTTTTTTTTTAAAAAAAAAAAAAAAAAAATAATAGCATGGGGGGGGGGGGGGGGGGGGGGGGGGGGGGGGGGGGGGGGGGGGGGGGGGGGGGGGGGGGGGGGGGGGGGGGGGGGGGGGGGGGGGGGGGGGGGGGGGGGGGGGGGGGGGGGGGGGGGGGGGG
>JALMQS010000108.1:6923628-6946762 GCA_024734495.1 Forficula auricularia | reverse complement strand
TGTCAGAGGCGCTGAATATTTAATTGTTTAATTAATGAATCAAGGCTTAGGCTGCGAAAAATGAACGAGGAGAGGATTAAAAGAAATTCCATAATTCATATAGACAAAAGGTATTAGTTTGGGTTCAGGGATCAGTAGCTTAGTGGATATAGGAGTTAAAACTTTATGACAAAGCATTGCAGTACACATGCAAAGATCCCGGGTTCGAGCCCCGGCTGATCCTTTTGTCTGTAATAAAAATAAACTTTTCTTCGTTCCCTAAATTTAAATATATAAAATGTTTATCATTAAAAAGCATTATTTGTTTTGTGGGCCGAGCCTTCGAAACTATAGTCTCAAACAAATAAATTATATATATACCTACATATTTATATTTGATATATTGTATATGTGTGTATGTTTATTTGCATCAACAGAGGACCTCTTTGTATTTCTTTATAACTTTCATCTGGGGCACGGCAGTGCCCCAGCCACTCTCTGATTCGAGCGGGGATGTGTGCACTGCCAGACTACCCTTTACAGGAAACAATTCAGGCCATTTGGATGCCTCTGTAACTTCGTAATGGAAACATCTACATGGCTGAAATTTTTTTCCAGAATACTGGTCCATAAGCTTAACTAAATTACAAAATTTCATATTTCTACTGTTTATACCATCCAAGGCAAGAAGCCAAAAGATAGGCTTCTTTCGTCACTCACTCACTGACTGACTGACTCACTCACTCATCAAAATTCTAGAGTACTTCCGCTAACCCTAGAATGCTGAAATTTGGCAGGCAGGTAGAGTTTGGGGTACAATTAATGGGGAAAATTCAAAAATCGAAACTTTCCCTTCTTCAGGACCTAAAATGAAGGGGTGAAAGTTATAGACTTAATTAACATAATATTAAAAATTCAATTAACCTAGAATGCTGAAATTTGGCATACTGGTATAGCTTGACACATTAATAAAGGAGGGAAATTGAAAAATCGAAACTTTTTCCTTCTTCAAGAATTCGAAATGAAGGGGTGAAATTTATAGGCTTAATTAACATAAACTAAAATTCAATGGTTGCGCCAAGTTCGATTAATAAAAAAACGTTTGCCAAATGTAGTGAGATTTGAGCCGTAGCCACCGAATAAGGCTATAACTTCAATTAAAACGCATGTTTTTCATTTCACATGTCCCTCTATATTTTTTATTTATTTCCATTTTTAGTTGAAATTATTTTCATAAAACTTGGCTTTTACGCATTATTATGTATGTCACGAATTACTAGTTACCATATCATGGGATCTTAATAAGAGGAGTGGTGGAGGCCCTATCAAACAATAATAATAATAATTTAATGCGTAAAAGCCAAGTTTTAGGAAAATAATTTCAACTAAAAATGAAATCAATAAAAAATATAGAGGGACATGTGAAATGAAAAACATGCGTTTTAATTGAAGTTACTAATATATTCTCGACTCATTTAATAAATTGATGATGTTGAACTTGGCAGCCCATAATATCTCACTACTTTTTTTGGCAAACGGATTTTATTAATCGAACTTGGCCTTTTTTTTACACAAGTGTTTTTGTTGAGATTATATTAACTGAATTCAATAAAGGACGAGGTTATCAATTCGGAAAATATATTTTATTTTATTTTTGAAGTGAAACTTCTTTAGCGACGCATCTGTTTGAATTTTTGTGTTTCAATAAAGGGGAAATGGCCTAATAGAGGGGAAATATGAGACAACACTTGAGGGCGACTTGCTGGCAGGGACCTATGTCCCCTGAACTCCAGTGTGTTTTAAAATAATAATTTAAATTTACAAATTTTAATAAATTTTATTTGTCATGAGCTATTAGTGGGTTTTAAAATTAAAGTTTCACTTCCCCCGTGAGCTTATGTGGATGAGCCTCACAAATTATTTTTTTATTGATTATTCGTAGCGGTATATATATTTTTTTAAACAAAAATTTATCAAAGTTGAATGTTTCGTAAATCTATTTCATCAGCAACTTTGATTTTATTGTTTTTTAAATGTCATGAATGAATATATTTAATCAATTAAAATTCGTTCTCATTAGAATATAGAGAGAGAGAGAAACCATAACTAGGAAATTAATAATTTTTTTAAAATAAAGTTCAAATTGTCGATAGTAGGAGAATTAAGATTTCTAAATCAAACACAATAGATTGGCAACTACTGAATCCGATGTGTAGGGATTATTTTAATTATTATCAAAAGGGTTGATTTCCCTCCATCGGGAGTTGAACCCCAGTAACAAAATGCTTTACGGCCATTGGACATCAGCTCGCCGGGGAATCAAATCAATGGCCGGGATAGCATTTTAGCACTCAGGTTAATCTTGAGAGGGTGAAATTAACCCTTCTGGCAAATAATAAAAATCATCCCTAATACATTGGATTCAGTAGTTGTCAATTTCTTGTGTTTTCTCTAGTAATAATTTTTTATAATAATCTATTCTTATTCTTTTATATTTTGTTTGCTACTTTTTCAATGAACTGATCATTATTTTGTCCATATCCTTACAAATCTTCAATTAAATTTCTAAATTTTTGTGGGGTAAAATAATAAAATTATTTTTTTATCATCAGGTATGCTTTTCCTGTAAATATCGCTTTAAGTAGAATTAGCTTTTTTTAATCTAATTCACTTTAAAATGATGGAGTTAGAGAGCCCCAAAGTTGCTTTTTTAGGTGATTTTTATATAGGTATACACCGACGTTCAGAAATAGTTTAACTTAACATTGTGAAAAAATTTCACAAATTCACTTAATCTCTTTCAAACAATAATTATCATAGTTAAAAAAAGATCGACTTTGAAGTCTTTAGTGTTTTGGAAGATATATAAGTAGAGACCGGATTCCTATGCAATTGCATATTTTGTTTGCCGCCACGTACAACCCAGGAGATCAATTATCTATCCGAATCATGCATCTAGGATACTGTGGGTTAAATTTTATACTGCATATTTTTGCATATTTGAGTAATATTGCATATTTGAAGGATATTGCATAAAATTGCATATTTTGCGCCAAATTCAGTGGTTTTAAAAGTAATTTTTTCGGAGAAAGGATGAAAAAAAAGATTAAATAAAACAGGAGGACACTAAATTAAATTCGAAGAAAACTGAAATAGGCCTCAACGACACGAAGTGCTGGACTACCAAGTAGGAAGTTGGATTACAAAGGATGTAAACGAGCTACAAAACAACAACCCACTTACTTTTCTTATTATTCAGTTGTACCTACTAGATACTATATTCTACACGAAAATGAGGAAAAGTTTGCAATATTTTTTTTCTAAAGTAAAAGTGGGGGGTTTAAGTTCCTTTAAATTCGCCCCAGTACGTCTGAGGATGTGGAGTGCTCTTTTTCATCGTATAAATTAATTTAAAGTGACCGTAGACATAAAAACCTGAAGATAATTTAGAAAAATACTTGTAAACATAAATTATTCACAATTCCAATCAAATTTTTATTATTTTTGAGATCTTTTGTTAATTATTTAATTATTTCTTTTTTTTTTACTTTATTTTATGGCCTTCTGGAACTATAGCTCATTTTGGCCATTGAGGGATCGTGTGATGTGTGGAGGTGTGTGTAAATTATTGAAGGGATCATATTATAACCGGTCAAATATTTGCATTATTTCTTTATTAGTTTATTATTTGTAAGTCAATAAGAAAAGCTTGTTAATATAAAAAAATAAAAGCAATACAATACAATCGTGTATGTGAAATAAAACTACCCCCCCGCCCTCCCTCCCAGTATTTTTTCGATCACATTTTGGAAACATTATTATATTTATTATGTTGATTTTATTTAAGTGCCCCTAATATTTCTTTGAATTTAAAGATTTTCTAATATAATATTTCATTATTCGTGTCCATGATTAATAATTAAAAGAATCGTAGGGAGTTGGACATGACTTTAAATTAAATAAAAGTTTTCATTTAAATACGCCAAACGTTTCGTTGCTGTTTTGCAACTTCTTCAGTGGCTCATTTATTAAACTTATTTGTCTGGAGTTTTAACTCAGAGAAAAACCATTTTCAAACACTATCATTACAATTCATTTAATTTTATCAAATAATATAAAACATGAACTTTTTAAAACAATGTAATTGTTTCCTGTCAAAATAATTTAAAGAATCAAATTGAACAAAGAAATTTTTATTTATTATGTACTATCAGATATCTTATTAAGAAGTTTTCTAATATATTAAATGTGTAATGAGAATTTCGTCCAATTTTTTACTCAATAAAAGTACATATTTGATATTTGGTGTCTAAGCTTACTTTATCATTTTATTTATTTCATAGCACTCCTTCAAATATATAGACTTTTTGTCTTCAATTTTAATTTTTTAATGCATAAAAAATTTATTTTGCCATCTTTTGCTGCATATAATTGCATATTTCAACTTATTTTGCATATTACTTGCATATTTCAGCATTTTTAACTGCATATTTTGGCAGTTTTTACAGCATAAAAATCCGGTCTCTATATATATGGTGTGCAGTCTGACTCGCACTTGGACGGCTTATTTTAAAAATCGCAAGTCTGAGATAAGTTATTTAAATTTGTTTGAAAATTTTTAGAATCTTAAAGGTTATGAGCTAAGATATTATTGTTACTATTTTTATTATTATTATTATTATTACTATTTATTTTATCATGTTCAAAAACAATAATTTTTATAAATAATACTAATTAGAAAATATTCAGTGCCTTGGGGATTGTAGTCTGTCCCTGTTCAGTGCAAAGGTTTAGTGTTTTATGCTTGGTCCTCAACCCTAATTTAATACAAATGCTTTCAAATATCAAAAAACTTTCTTAGCAGCAGAATTCTTCAACTCGTGAGGTGTTAATATCACCTTCTCGAAGAATTTTCGTCTTGTGTAAGCTCCGGCTGCACATTCACAATGAACGTGATCGAATGTTTCTGTTTCGATCGCTATCACTTGCGCTGGTGTGCATGACTTTTCGAACTGTTCAACTCACTTAGGAACGATCAAAGATATAGCTATGGAAACGGTATGCAGGTATTTACAATTAAATATATCGAATTCAATCGAGTTCCAGATAGTCCTTTTGTCTATATATTTTTTCTCTATTTTCTAATTTACCAAGTTATTAAAACTTTTAGAAATGGCGAAAATCCTATAGGGGGGGGGGGGGATTGAACCTATACCTCCCTGGGATCGAATAAAAAATTATATAACAACCCTGATTTTCTGCCCATCCTCACTAAACTATGTTTAATGTAACATGTACCTTATGTTTTTTGCATTTACTGCATTAATTTAGTGTGAAGGATATCAAATGATATTGCTCACACTACGATTAAATATCTAATAAACTAGAGTCTCGGGAAAATGAATGGTTGTTAAGATTTTGTTGGATGTATTGATTATATGGTGTTAAGTAATATACCTATGTGATGAATTTATATGGTTGTCTTGATGTTGTATGTTATGTGTATTTACTGTATATATTATTTATTGTATACAAATGTAATATTGTAATTGAGATAATTCCCGTATATTGAATAAAATAAAAAAAAATAAAAAAATAATAATAATGTTTTCTACTTGTGAAAAAACTCAAAAAATTAAATATTTACTTAAATGAAAATTTAAAAAAATGTAATTACACTAGAGTGTCACTAATCCGGCACTATTAAAAATTAGGGGGTGCTGGATTATTGGAATGTTCGGATTACTGGATTGTATAGAAAAATTCATAATAAATTTCACCCAATATGGGTAACAAACGGATACCAAATCGCGGACGGAGGGTGCCGGATTATTGGACGTGCCGGTCTATTAAAGTGCCGGATTAGTGAGACTCTACTGTATATTTGTTTCCAAGCTTTACCCCCCCCCCCCTCCCCCGGGAATTTTTTCTGCGGACGCCCCTGATGATAGGGGTGATATCTTTTCAAGAAATATATTGGATTAATTAGCTAGCACATTCCAGAGAACGACGAAATTATGGCCTTCTGCAGGATTAGCCTTTCTGTGTCTCCAGTGACGACATCACGCAAAATAAAATTATTTTTAAAAAACAATCAGCAAAAGATGGATGTAATGTTTTTTGTAGACGTCACTTGAAGTGAGTGGAGACAAAATCTCAAAAGCCAAAAGAAAATTGTTCAAAGAAAAATAATGCGACTCCCCTAACATCAATTGACATAAAGTTATCAAGGAAACAAAATATTTTCTCGCATAAGAATAATAGTTTTAATTACCAGTTAACTAGGACCTCTACCGGTTGTTAAATTTTCCCAATAATAACATGATAGCACCTAACAAGAGATGAATTGGACGATTAATCGCTTTTAAAGTATATTTATTATAAGGCGCAACCAGGAGGGTAGAATGGTTTTTAATCCAGAGGGGGTGGGGGGAGGACAAACCTTGAAACTTTGGAAGGCGAGAAGTCAATTATTTCGCCCCATTCACCCCCCCCCCCCCCCCCAGCCCCGCTTTTTAAATAAAATTTTTCCGACATATAGCTAATATACTACTAAAATGGTTTGATTATTCAATAGAAAAAGAAAAGAGATGGTCAACTAGTGAATCAGAGGTGTTATTTCTATCAGAAGTTGTCTTTTATATTCAAATTAGAAAGATTAATGTTTGCCCAAGTGTTTTTTTCTTGTTACCCACAAATAATATAAGCATAAATGATTTTGAATTTGAGGAAAAAGAAATATTAATTTTTGTAAAAATTAAAATATCACTAAAAAAGTATCTGTTCCAGTGATGGGGATGAGGGGGGGGGGGGGTTGTACCCATATATCACCTTTCTATTAATTTTTGTTCTTATATCTTCTTTCTAAGAGCCACATGAACATCTAAGTACCCTAATACCTTCTGTCGATTCGTAAATATTTTTTATGGTACTGTTACAAGGTGTTACATCAAGAAGGTGCAGCCCTTATAGGTCAGAATTGACCCTGGATCGTGAAAAGAAGATGGAAAAAAGGAAGACATTTCAGAGTCTGTATCGGTGTCGAAGGTACTTCTGAATACGTGTCTTGAATGATAAGATTGTATGTCGCGAGAAAGACATAGACGGCAAGGGAGTTTCCCTAGAAGTTATAGGAATAAAAGAGTTGGCAAATGTGTATGTTCGATTTGTATCTAATTTGACCTTGAAGCTGTGCTAAATGTTTGAAAATCGCGTGTGAGGCTTTAGAGGGAATAATAATAATACTATTATATTTTTTTTCTTACTGGATTTTCAGCCTTAGGCTCAATCCAGGCTTCTGTTACAATAAATTTTTATATTCTTATATTTTAGATCTTAAAATTTTAAATCGAATTAAGTATAACCAGTTATCAAAAAGATTAAAGAAAAAAAAACATGCACGCATGCAAGATCGAGGATAACAAACTCCATTAATGGCATAAATTTCAATTTCTATTTATTATTTTCACAAATTTCAATCTGCACAACCTCGCTAATTTTACTTCAATAACTCACACTATATACATACGAAATTTACATATTTTAAATTTTACAGAAAAAAAACAACAAAATCAAAAACACAATTCCATTCTAACACTATTCATACAGGTCAAGACAGTTTCTCCCCCTTCTCTACAATCACAAGAGCAACGCCCCCTTAATAAGCCCTTAGCTCTTGTTTACTTCTTCTACATTATTTGGTCTTAGCAGTGTCCCAAAAATTATCCCTATGGACTCCCGAAATGAATCATGTGTAGATTGGACACTCAGCTTTAATGCGGAACAGGCTTTTCTCTCTGATCAGATTACACTATGAGCACAAGAAAGGTCACGTAACTTAGCTATTCTATCCATCTAACATTCCATGGCCCAAAATTTGGACTTTGATGTTGTCATTAACCCTTTTGCTGAACAGACAGCCCGAAAAAAATAATTTTAATAATTAAAATTTTGACTAAAAATAAAATTGTCATTTAAATCTAATACGCTATTTAAATTAAAAGTTACTAGAAAATCAACAAAAAATGCAACAATAATTACAATAGCGTTTGTACGTACTTTACGTAGTGATTTATTAAAAAGAAACTACAATATTGGTTGAGCTTCTTTACATTGAGGGAGGGCATCCGATGAATTTGCCACGGGCCTCAAACGTTATAGTTACGCCATTGATGGTTGATCCATATGACTTTTCTCTAGAGGTATGGAAATCTGTGTCAGTTTTGGCCAATATATTTTTAACATTGTCCACAGGATTAGTTGTGGGTTGTGGATATCATATTCTCAGAAAGATCCCAGACGAATTAAAGGCCACCCAAATGTAGTTAACCTGATTCACGATTTCGATCTCCGATTCCCCATACTTTTTACCGTAGGTACTTCTAAAGTTCTTCCGTCTTTTCTAAATTTTATTTTTACTTTTCTCTATATTGAGGCTTTAATAATAATGATAATAATAATAATTGATTTGAAAAAATTATTTTACCTGAAGTAGCAGAGTAGGGAATTTCAGGAATTTTTTCATAACTTCAAGTTAAGCCATTTCTAAACGCCAACAAGTACAACTATCACCGAAAAATGGCCACTCAGCAGTCTCTCACACTATCATCTGAAAATGAATTAAATTTAATAAAATTTAGCGTAATTCTAATTAAAGACCTCTTTCTCACTTTCCACAATAAAAAAGTAAAAATAATTTTTATTTTCAACCTCACGAAAAATTCGAACGTCCTCAAAATGATTCAATTAAAATTTTAATGCGATTTTTGATTTAGGCGAAAATTAATCAAGTTTGTATCTTATTTAGTTTAAGAGTTAGAATGCTCTATATACGAACATACCGACATGGTAATTGACACTAAAAGGATCCCGTTTTATTTTTTAAGAGAACCCTAAATAGTACTGAAATAAAGTATTTTAAAATAATAATAAATTTATAATTTTCTTCTACACTTTCTTAAATTTTGGTCAAATTCAAGATTTCCTAATTACTTAGGCTTAGGCTGAAAATTGGTAACGTAAACACAGCAAAGATATTTTATAAAACCACTTGTTTGGACTCACACTCTTGTATCAATATCATTATAAAAAAAATTAAAAAATAATAACCTTGAAAAGTAATTATCTGTAAAAATCTCAGAGTATTATTTTTTCATGAAGATAAAATTTCCATTACTATATAAAAGAAATCATCATTTCTATTTGGTATATAGATGGCAATAAAAAGTAAAATGAAAATTATATTAAAGTTTGAATTTTTATTTAAATCACACATGATTAATTATAATTATTTATTGAAAGAAAGAAATATAATATAAATACTGTATTTATATTGTATTTAGCTAACAGGTTATAGTGGTGTTTCACAAAGTAAGTAAAAAAATTAAAATCTTTATAATTATTTTTGGGAATTTTTATTTTATCTCTATACATATTTCGGAGCTATGAACCCTTCATCAGGAGGTTAAACTGAGCACCACCACTATAACCCGTTAAATAATAATTCTGCTGTTTAATATGTTTCATAAAATAACACCGCTTTCCCTAAACTTTATTGTATTTATTTGTTTTCAATAAATAATTATGAGTAATCATGTGTGATTGCAAATAAAATTCAAACTTTAGCTCAATTAATCATAAAAATAAAAGCTTCAACTTCATTACTAAAAATTATATTATTCATAGTTGGAACTTAAGATTTTCAGCCCCCAGTAAAATATTATTCGCACTCATACGATTAAAAAAAAGTTTTATCAAAATATTTTTATTAGAAAATAATAAAAGAACATAATTGCATCATAATTGAAAATTATCAAAAATATATTTAAAATTTAAAATTAGGCTAGAGGCATGGAGGATTTGGCCCCTATGAAATTCTGTACCTACCGCATTACCTGATGGTCTGGTCCACTGTTTATAATGTTACTTTTCGAAAATTGGAAAAATGTTTTTAATAAAGTTTTGAAATATGTGAGTCTAACTAAAAGCCTCATTTCCTCGAAATAGGTATACGATTAACCAAATTTTAGTATCATTTGTCAGAGAAATTACAAATAAATGGAACCAATTTGTTGTCAATTTGCCTTGCCTGATGATTTCTAGAGATAAGAATTATTTTCCTGCTTCCATCTTAGCCGAATTCTACAACCTTCAATCAAAGGTCCACAAATACCTTCGATTTCAATTTAATTCCTGATTTCCCCTCTCTTTCTTTCCAGAATGCCACAGTCAATAATTATAACTTATAGGTCACCTTCTTGTAACTGTATCATTAATAAAAATAGTCTGTTTTGTCGTTTTTTTATTAATTAGTTTTTGATAAAATAAAAAAAGAATATAGAAGTTAAATATTATCTAAAGAGAAAAATTTAATTTCGATTTCCAGCATAGCCAAATTAAAATTTGTATATTTTTTATTTATTTTTAATCTAGTGAATTAATTTCAATTTTTTTCATCAATAGAAATAGAAATATTTTTCATGACTTTTTATTATTTATTTTTTTATTCCATGGCCTTGGATACTAGTCATTTAGCTACATACAATGTGATACTTTTTATATTTGGGGACACGGCACTGCCCCAGCCAAGTTCGATTCGAGCGGGGATGTGTGCACTGCCAGACTACCCTTTACACTTTACAGGAAACAACTCAGGCCATTTTGACGCCTCTGTAACTTCGTAATGGAAACCTCTACATGGCTGAAATTTTTTTCCAGAATACTGATCCATAAGCTTAACTAAATTACAAAATTTCATATTTCTACTGTTTATACGATCCAAGTTACAAGAAGCCAAAGAAAGGCTTTTTCGTCACTCACTCACTCATCAAAATTCTAGAGTACTTCCGCTAACCCTAGAATGCTGAAATTTGGCAGGCAGGTAGAGCTTGGGGTACAATTAATGGGAAAAATCCAAAAATCGAAACTTTCCCTTCTTCAGGACCTAAAATGAAGGGGTGAAAGTTATAGACTTAATTAACATATACTAAATATTCAATGAACCTAGAATGCTGAAATTTGGCATACTGGTATAGCTTGACACATTAATAAAGGAGGAAATTGAAAAATCGAAACTTTTCCTTCTTCAAGGCCCGAAATGAAGGGCTGAAAGTTATAGAGGACGAAATTCAAAAATCGAAACTTTTCCTTCTTCAGGGCCCGAAATGAAGGGGTTAAATTTATAGGATAAATCCAACTTACAAAAAGAAGTGAAATCTCAACAAAAACACTTGTGTAAAAAAAGGCCAAGTTCGATTAATAAAATCCGTTTGCCAAAAAAAGTAGTGAGATCTAATGTGCTACCAAGTTCAACATCATCAATTTATTAAATGAGTCGAGAATATATTAGTAACTTCAATTAAAACGCATGTTTTTTATTTCACATGTCCCTCTATATTTTTTATTGATTTCACATTTTTAGTTGAAATTATTTTCATAAAACTTGGCTTTTAGACATTATTATGTATGTCACGAATTACTAGTTACCATATCATGGGATCTTAATAAGAGAGGAATGCCCTATCAAACAATAATAATAATAATTTAATGCGTAAAAGCCAAGTTTTAGGAAAAAACATCAACTAAAAATGTGAAATCAATAAAAAATATAGAGGGACATGTGAAATGAAAAACATGCGTTTTAATTGAAGTTAGTAATATATTCTCGACTCATTTAATAAATTGATGATGTTGAACTTGGCAGCACATTAGATCTCACTACTTTTTTTGGCAAACGGATTTTATTAATCGAACTTGGCCTTTTTTACACAAGTGTTTTCTTTTAATTTGCCTAATTAGTATATTAACTTCGTTTCTAATTGATTTATAGGTGTTATATAATGTAGTTGTTCCAGATGATTTAAATTGTAAGTATGCTTTCCTTTTTTTTTCGGATAGTTTTTTAATTTCATCACAAAACCATGGAGTTTTCTTCCATATTCCCGGAATTTTCACCGTTCTCGTACCGAGTGCTTCTTTAGCTGCTGTCAGTATATTGGATTTAATTATTTCCCAGTTTTCGTTAATCCCATTTGTTTCTTTCAGGCGGTTGTTAGAAATCTGTTCATTTAAACGTCTTTGATATAAAAATCTAATGCTTTCTTCTTCAAGTAACTCCACATTCAATTTTTGTTGGATGACTATTTCTTTCTTTTTCATTTTTTGTACTTGAAGCCGAAGTTTGCATAGGACCAAGCTATGATCACTTCCGATGTCTGCCGAGTTTAAGGATCTAACGTCTAATATTTGGGTTGGGTGTAGGTTTCTATTTGACACAATATAATCTATGGTAGATGTCTGATTTCGGGTGTTTTTCCAGGTAACCTTGTGTTGAATTTTGTGCTTGAAAAATGTGTTGTTAATTCGCAGTTCGTTGTCAGCACAAAATTGGACAAACATAATGCCATTGTCATTACATGTCTCTTCGTTGAAACGGTGTTTGATTCCATGAATTACATTGTTACCTATTCTGGCATTAAAGTCTCCTAGCACGAGGATCGGCTTATCCCGGGGGATTTTCTCAAGGGAGTTTTGTAAAGTTTCGTAGAACAGGTCTTTATCAATTTTTGGCTTGCAGTCTTCAGGGGCGTATACACCAAAGATGTGAAGGATAGAGTTTTTAGTTTTTAGGGATACCGCAATAATCCGTTCCGAAATATATTCATATTTATCGATCATCCTTTCTAGGTTCTTATGAATTGCTATTGCAACTCCATCCTTTGCTCTAGATTCTTTTGGCACACCGCTATATAACAGGACATAGTCCTGATATGTCATCATTCCCTTACCCTTTTTTTTAGTTTCTGATATTGCACAAATGTCGATTTTATTCCTAGAAAGTTCTAAGAGCACCTCTTGTGATTTATTATTCCAGGATCTGGTGTTCCAGGCAGCTACTCTTAAGGGACTGTCCCTCCTCCACTTTCTTTTTATTTTTCCTTGGGGTTTCATATTCATATTCCGTGAGTGAGCAGGGGTCGTTACCGTGTCGTCCGTCCAATTCCGAGGCTTATCTCTCGTTCTTCGAGCATGAGTGTTTTTATTCTAGCAGGTTGCTAACCTCACTCGAAACCCTCCTCCTTTCTCAACACGGGCTTGGGACCGGCAATGGCGGAGTTTCAGAAGAAATTTCTGGGAAGCATACACCAAAAACCTGGAAAGAGACTTCTATGGGCAGCAAAGAAAAATATGGCGAATGATACAAAACCAAAAAAAAGAGATCCTAGAGTATGTAATTCCACATCACATAGATGAAAAAACTTGGATTGAATATTTTGAGAATCTATATGCTGGAACACCAGAGGAAGTTAACAGGAGAGATCAGGGAAACTCGTGCGTGGCTGTATCAAAAATGGAGATTGACAACACGTTAAAGCTGTTAAAAAACAGGAAATCTGCCGGCGAGGACGAGATTACTAATGAAATGCTAAAATACGGAGGACCACATCTCTGGGAGCAAATATATATACTAATCGATCAAGTATTTAGAATATCGGCAATTCCTGAAGAGTGGAAAACAAACATAGTGGTCCCAATATTCAAGAAGGGCGAAAAACTCAACCCCAACAACTACCGTGGAATTAATCTCCTAAATACTCACCTTAAGCTCACCACAAAAATAATAAGTAATAAACTTTCACAACTAATAAACTTTCATGACGAGCAACAAGGCTTCAGGAAAGGTCGATCCTGTGTCGACACTATATTCGCCATTAGACAGCTTTGCGAAAAGGCCTACGAATTTAACAAACCGGCGTTTTTCTGTTTTATCGATATAGAAAAAGCGTTCGATAAAGTCCAACTTAAGCACGTCATAAGAATCCTGGACAAGTTTAAAATCCCAGATAATCTCATAAACCTGATACAGGACATTTACTCGAACAACACCGCCAGAATAAAAATCGAAGGAAGACTGTCCGGAAGCATCCCAGTGAATCAAGGTATTAGGCAGGGAGACTCCCTTAGTCCGCTGCTTTTTAATATAGTTATGGATGAAATTATTGGCGAAATCAAAAATCTAAAAGGATATTCCTTGGGGGACGAGAATATAACATGCGTTTGCTACGCAGACGATGCAGCACTCGTTGCAGAAGATGAAGATTCCCTATAGCACCTCCTGTATAAATTTAGCTGTGTTGCGCATAAATTCGGTCTCACTCTGTCAACCAAGAAGACCAAAACACTGACAATCTCTAAATCACCACTCCGATGCAAACTACAACTGTACGATACCATTGTCGAACAAGTCATGTCCTTCACATACCTTGGCATCCAAATGACCTCTCATCAAGACCTAGAAACAGAGGTAAGACATCAGGCAATAAGAGCCTCAAAAATATCGGGTTGCCTTAACAATGCAATCTGGTCAAATCAATATTTAAGAACGGAGGCCAAGGTACGAGTCTACAAAACCGTAGTACGTCCAATATTAACTTACGCAGCAGAGACAAGACCCGATACTGCAAAAACTTCTCAATTATTGGAAACGACTGAAATGAAGACATTACGAAGGATAATGAACGTGACCAGGCTCGATAGGATGAAGAGTGAAGATATTAGAGAAAAATGTGGAATACAAAAGGTGGGCGAATGGGTTAAAAGAAGAAGAGCGGAATGGTATGCGCATGTGAGAAGAATGCCAGAAGACCGACTGGTAAAGAAAGTGATGACAAACAAGCCGGTTGGAATAAGAAGTAGAGGTCGTCCTAAGAAGAGATGGTATGACGTTCTGGAAGAAACAAACCTATAGGTTTAAAAATAAGAAGAAGAAGAAGAAGAAGTTTTTGTTGAGATAATATGTGTCTGAATGTGTGTGAATGTGAAGGGGAGGGGGGTGTTTAAGTGTAAATAAGTATATAAGCTAGATCATTTTTTAATTTCAGTCTAAACTTGGAGAAAAAATTAAAGATTTAGTATGGTTTTGACAAATTTTAGTGGCTTAGCTATTTTTTTTTTTTTTTTTTAGAGATTTAATTGAAAATTAACAAAATTAGTACAAATTTCTATGCCAAATTTCAGCTTTTATTTGACAATATGACATTTTTCTAAATGAAGATGAGAGTCTAAATCCTTAACATTTATTCGTTTTGGGAATATAAACATTTTGGCAACAGAACGACTTTGCGTTATTGATCGAACTATCGTGTGTATGGAATTTAATCATACAAAAAATAAAGTAAAAAAAAAATAGTAAAGATTTGAGCATCTTATTTTTGAAAAGAGTTGGAATGTTTTTCAAAAATGAGCTCGGGTTCAGGTTAACAAATCAATTTTAAACGAGAAAGAATTTAATTTTTAGGACAGATTCTAAGGTTTTAAAAGAAATATTATTAAATTGCGATATCAGAGGGAATTCATTCCCCCAGGAGTCGAACCTGAGAACTAACATGCTTTCCGGGCAGTCAGCTCACAACCTCGAGACAAAAAAACCTCTCTCTGAATCGCAATGTTTTCAAAAATAAGATGCTCAAATCTTTACTTTTATATTAAAATAGGAGGACTTGTAGGAAAAACTTTTTTTTCATTTTAAGCTAATTTTTTTAATTTCCTTTATATATTAATGGAGTGAAGAATTTCTATGCTTATATCAAATATTGCGATTCACAAAGAGGTTTTTTGTCTCGAGGGTGTGAGCTTGACTGCCCGGAAAGCATGTTAGTTCTCAGGTTCGACTCCTGTGGGGATGAATTCCCTCTGATATCGCAATTTAATAATATTTCTATTAAAACCTTAGAATCTGCCCTAAAAATTAAATTCTTTCGCGTAAAAAATAATGTTTGAAAATTATTTTTCTCCATGTTCCAGACATTTTTAAGCATGGTAAGAAAAAATGTCATTTACATCTAATATATCATATCAGATAAAAAAAAGTACATAAATTTTTTTTATTAATTCAATTACCTATATTCGGCCAGTAGGCGAAGTCTGACTTCCGAGGGCACCAAGTAAAATCTCCTCATAAATATAGGTCGAATCTTCGCGATTTTTTTTACGCGTATTATCAGGTTTGGTTGAATCTGTTTATCATCACAGGGGGGGGGGGTCAGAACCCCCCCCCCCCAGGGCAGGGCCCATGGGATGAATAACGGCAACGACAAACCGTTTCTTATGGCAAACTAACCGTAATTAAATATATTTCATATGCTTAATCAAGAATTATTTTCTTTTTCAATTTCTTGAAGTAGCGATTTGTTTGAATAAAAAAAAATTCCCACTAAATATTTTGTTTTGTGGGTTGACCCCCCACCCCATGAAAATTTTCTGCCTACGCCACTGATGGGACCTAATAAAGAGGACGAAAAGTTGATTTCCAAAAACATTGTAGATATATCCTAGGGCGAGGCTGACTTAAATGCCCAGAGTTTATATCTTACGAAATAATTGAGATTTCAAAATGTCATAGATAAGGGGAGAATAAGTGAATTTTTGGAATTTTTTCATAATTTTAGGTTTAGTCACTTCGGAAAGCAGAGGTACAAAAACACTTATAACTGGCCTCATTATAGGGTTCTCTCACTTCATTTTTAAAACAAATTAAATTTTAAAAATTTAGCATTTACAGGGATACCTCACACTCGATGATAAAAAAATATTTTTTTTTACCTCATAAATAATTCGATTTTCGCCAAAAATGCATTCACTAGAAATTTTAATATAATTTTTGATTTCAGGGAAAATACACATAGCTTGTACATTTTAAGCTTGTATCTTATTAAGTAAGCTTACGAGCTGCAATAATCACACAGATAGACAGGCATAGTATAGTCTCCAATTTTACTTTTGAACGGAACCCTAAAAATGAGTTTTAAGTTCGTCATTTGTTAAGTTTTACAATCCCATGATTCTCTAAAGAAATATACTCGTTCTTTTTTTGCTGATACTGGTTAAGAACTTTTAGCAATTAATAGTAATATTGTTTGTCCTTGTCTTCTTCTTAGACATTCATGTCACGTAGTGACACAATGTGACCCCTGATTTGTCCTTAATGGTTGGAATTTCGCTTTCAGTTTCCCTCTTTTTTCAATTTTAAGCCTTCAAATTTTTCAAAATAAATTCACTTAAGACGTTATCACACACAAGACTTTATTCTAGATGAGGCCTGGCCAACCCGCGGATCGAGGGCCACATGCGGCCCTCGATGGACTTAATTGCGGCCCGTGATCATATTTGACAAATTGTTTTTTATCGGGTATCTTAAAATATAATTAGAAGAATTAAGGTTTTCTATAATAACATGAAGCATAACATATTAAAGAATAATAGTAAATTTCAACTAATGATATAGTTTTAGAAAAATTAAGTAAGCGAAAAGAAACGCAAATATCAGACAGAAAAAAAGAAAAAGCCATTCAAATTTGTTTGTTATTTTAAAATAAAATTTGAAATATTGTTTGGTTTAGGCGACTTAACTAATAATTTTGAAATTTTATGTTTATTTTACCATACAAATATATTTTGTTGTTGGATCAATGTGTATTTTCATTTCATTTCTGGTTGTAGTATTGTTTTTTTCCACATTTATACTGATTGAACACTTTCAGTGTATCCCAACATTCAAATTAATATTAATAACTTACAATAAAAATTAATAAGTACCAAAAAATATTGAGAAATTGTAATTATTCTTATTTATTATGTGCGGTCCTTAGAAATTTTTAAGTCCTGAATCGGTACGCGGTGCAATTCAGGTTGGCCAGGTCTGCATTAGATAGTATTAGTACTCAATTGCTCTAGAATTGCCCGTTTTGCTTATTTCCAATTACAAATATTTAATAAATTTTTTAATGATGAAACTCGAGACTATTTCAAACGAGTCGAGACTCGCATGGGCAAGTTGAGACGTGTTGGCGGATTTGTTTGTAAAAAAATGTTTTCTCGAATATTTCGAATTATTTATTTTCTCTGTGAAAAAATATCAATTAAGTGAAAAATAAATATCAATTTATAAGATACATATTATTTTCATTTCTTGAGAGTACAAAATGCCATTCTAGAAAGGTTTTAGTTAATGAGCTGAAAATGGTACACAACTATGTATTTTGCATTACAATGGGCCAAATTTTAGCTTTTTATCTGAAAACGTTTCCTGATTATTTAACATTTTTTGCATGACTCTAATATATTTTTCATGATTATTTTTTTATATTTGATTGAAGAGTCAAAATATATAATTATAAAATGGACCGATGAAATAATAAAATTTCAATTAATAAACACATATTTATTAGCTAATCTTAGTTGGAAATTTTTCATTGAGAAAGGGAGAAATTTTTGGGTATAAAAGATTTGTATTATATTTATTTTAAAAATCAATATTTTTTTTTTTAATATTATCAATTCTTTTTTCGCTAGAATATTTTATCTGCGGCCCGGGACATTTTTTTCCTTCAAATGTGGCCCGTGTAAGCCCTGTTCTAGGAAATTATTTCTTTAGTCCACTTCTGAGGAAAAAAAGTTCAAACTACAATAATATTTTTTAAAGAAGGTTGATTTCTTTGTGTGCAGAAAAGAGAGAATCAAAAACCCTTAACAACCTCTAACTTATAATTAGGACAGAGCAAACGAGTGAAAATTTTTTGAGGATGTGCTAATAAAGCTCTCGAAAAGTGTGTTCACCTGTTCCCCCCTCAGGAATGGAACCTAATTGCCAAAATTACCGATCTGGGCCAATCGGTTGCCCTGTGAGATAAACCCCTCTGGCATAAGTATCACTCAAAGATTTAATCTACATCGCGAAATTTTACAAATGAACCTCTCGTAATTTTCTTAGAATTTTAAAGTCTACTAGTATCGGCACTTTGAACTCTTGTTGAATTTGAGAAAACCAATTCCATTGTCCTTCGAAATTTGAATAAATTCAAAATTCGAAACACTCAAGCATCTTTTTCATACTATATGACAGAGGTGGCCACACAACGTGGCTCGCGAGCCGCATGCGGCTCTTCAGTCAATCTCGTGCGGAACCCTCTTGAATAATACTGATTTTAAAAAGCACAGGGCGCGGCATAAAGATCTACCACATTTTGAAGTAGAATAAAAATGAAAAAATTTAACTAAAAAGAAACTGAATATATTTTTGAAAAGAACATAAAATAAATTTTTTTTTAATGTATTTTAAACATCATCAGACAAAAAGGGGGGGGGGGGGGTCAAAAATGAAAATTCTAGCCCTTTTTCACCAAACTCAACGAAATTTTGTATACATATTCTGTGGACCTCAGAAGGCTTGAAATGCAGAACCACCCAAAATGGAGGGAGGGTCAAAAATGAAAATTCTAGCCCTTTCGACCCAACTATGTATACAAAATTTGGTTAGTTTTTGCATTTCTAGCCTTCTGGGGGTCCACAGAATATGTATACAAAATTTGGTTGAGTTTGGTCAAAAGGGCTAGAATTTTTTTTGACCCCCCCCCTTTGTCTGATAATGTTTAAAATACATTTAAAAAAAAATTCATTTATTTTCTTTTCAAAATATATTTAGTCTTTTTTTCTAGTTACATTTTTTTCTCATTTTTTTATCTCTTCAAAATGTGGTAGATCTTTATGCCCCACCCTGTATAATATAAATTAAAAAAATAATACAAAAATTAAATTAATTTGTAATTTGTAATATTATAAATAGAGTAAAAAATATATGTTACTTCATTTATATTTTATAAAATAAAAAAAGGTGTCTTTTTTTTAATAAACCATTAAATAATCTCCAAACAATGTGGCTCGCATTGAAACAGTTTTATAAATTTGCGGCTTCAAAAGTTAAGGTTAGTGGCCACCCCTGCTATATGACATCACTATGTGATTAAATTTAAAATCACTAGACTTTTACAAATGAAGATATATATCATTGAGTGAAATATTTAGTGCGATACATATGTCAGATGTGTTCACTACATAGGGTAGCTAATTGGCCTAGATTTCTGAAGTTTGGCAATCGAGTTCGATTCCCGATGAGTAGAACACAACCCTTCTAATTATTAAAAATTATCCATTCTATCTCGGAACTTGTAGATGTAGATGACAAACTCTCATGATTTTATTAGATCGTAAAAAGTTCATTTGGATGCCCAAATGTTTGTATTTCCAAAATAAATAAGTGTTTAGGTTTCATTCTTTCTAATTTAAATAAATAAATAAATCTTTATTCCTCGACCTGCTTAGAGGCACAAGTCCTCGGTGGCTAGATCCTCCAAATATCAATACAATCTAGCTACAATACATTAACAAACATCAATACAAATTAACTACAACAATTTAACAAATAATAAACAAGTACAAAAAAAAAATAGAAATGTTTGCTCATTAACAAATAACATGATCATAGATTTTCATAAAAAAACAATACGTAATTTAAATAATTCCACGCAAAAACCCGATACCAGGAGTAAGCGACGCATTAGCCATCCCGGCATTTGCCATAAGTTGTTAAGGAAGCCTGGTCAAAATCTTAACAAGGATGGTATGACCTCTCTCTACCTCAGCTAATCTCTGCTTGTGAGAACTAAATAAAATTTTGTACAACTCTAGGACTTTAGGACTTGACAAAATTTATAATTGATTTAATCATAGAAGACAGAGGACTATATTCCCAAGTAGTAATAAATAGACTGTTCCACAAAGCAATGCCAGATCCTACAAATGAATGCACACCTACATATTAATATCTGAATTAACTATCTTGTAGAAACCAGACCTATTTAAATTAATAACATTCTTCCCTAAATCGTTCTAATCTAAATAACCATCTGAATCATCCTCATAACAAAAACCACCACTGGTTTCAACACCTATACTTCTAGTCCCAACCCTGGATTGACTACCCCTTTCAACCATATTATTTAAAAAAAAAAAAAAAAATGCTAAAAAAATATATTTTAAAAATAAACAAAATATTTACCTTAGCAACCCAGAGATTTCCTTATTCCAGCCTAATTTCAAAACCAACCCTTGATTTTCCTATCTCTAAATGGAAAGAAGAGTTAACAAACCCCCCTCCCCAAAAGAGACAAAAAAAGAAATAATAAAAACCTACCAAAAAACTTCAAATTCGTAAGACAGCTTTTTGTTTACCCACCAGACTTCAAAGACCTAATAATTTCAGAGCTTCTGGTTGAAAAATGAAGAAATTCAGAAAAAATTTGAATCTTTATAGCGGGAACTTTATATTTGGTAAATCTTTAAAGGGAGAAGCTGAAATATGACACACTAGTTTGACTCAATAAGCTGCAGTTTCCAAATAACCAAAATTTGTAAAGAGTCTTCAGAATCCTTCTAATTTTAGTTATTTAAATAAATCAATTATTTTATTTGTCTAAATATAAGTTAGAGTAACAATAAATCCTCAGCAGTCAACAGATTTCACTCAAAGTACTAGAAAATGACTACAGAATTAGGTGTCGAAACGTCCTGCATTCTAACGAGATTTTCTCATTAAAAATGTGGATTCTAAGTGGTTCTAGCCGAAACTTATTTTGCGATAAACAAATCGACTACCAAAGCATCAAAACTGCAATAATGAATGTCTAGATTTCGTCAACGTGGTATCATTTGGTTCCCATTGGTTCTTCGCTATGTTTCCATGTTTTCTTCAGTTAAAAAATTAAGAAAAGTGTACATTAATCGGTTTTTATCAAAATTGAAGTTTTAAGTGTAATGGCATTCAGGTGGAAAGAATCTCGCTTTCAAATCAGAGTGGAGAATAGGACCCGTTGAGACGACTCGATGCTATGCAACCTTGACTTTCACGAGTCAACGAAATGCCTTGGGTGGGTCTCTGTCCTCGCCCTTGCCACCAATAGGTCAACCGATTCCATTTCGTTCCTTTAGCCTTTACATTACCACTTCTTGGTTTCAAGTTCAAGAAGTGACTTCATCTAACCATAAATTTCTACGGTTGTCATAAAGGAACAAGAGGAATTTTGGAGAATAATATTTATTTCCTTACCATATGCATTATATGGTGACAAATTGTATCGTGCAGAAAAAATTGGTGCCCATACTTCGTTTTTTCAAAATATCTCTATAAGGGCGAAAAATATTTTGATAAAAAAAAATTGATCGGAATCATGACGCTATGGCCTATAAAAAAATAATAAAATTAAAAATAATAGGTGAAGTAAAAACCTTTTTACTTTATCCAATGCGAAGCATGGGGAAAGTATTGTAATCGCTCTCGCGGTAAGCGCGACTTCAAAGAGTCCTCAGGTAAAGACTACGGAACCCATGGACTCAATTAAGGTCACAAATTGAAGTATTCAATTAGATTGAATTTTAGCACGTGACGGTTTTGCCAAAAATTACCTGGGATCTCGTCGAGAGGGCAAAAAGTGCCATTTTTTTTGGAAGTGCGTGGGGATGGATGGATGTATGTATGTTATCGATTTTTTCGTCCACGAATTTTTCCACACCGTTGCACGGATTGAATTGAAATTGAAAACCTACCAGTATTTTAACAAAATGAAGCGCTGATTAGTTTTTGGTACATATCGGTCCACAAACATTAGTACTTTATTTCAGTACTTTTTACTTTATCCAATGCGAAGCATGGGAGAAAGTATTAGAATCGCTCTCGAGGCAAGCGCGACTTCAAAGGGTCCTCAGGTAAAGACTACGGAACCCATAGACTCAATTAAGGTCACAAATTGAAGTATTCAATGAGATTGAATTTTAGCACGTGACGGTTTTGCCAAAAATTACCTGGAATCTCGTCGAAAGGCCAAAAAGTGCCATTTTTTTGGAAGTGCGTGCGGATGGATGTATGTGTGTGTGTTATCGTTTTTTTCGTCCACGATTTTTTCCACACCTTTGCGCTGATTGAAATGAAATTGAAAACCTACCATTAGTTTAACAAAATGAAGCGCGGATTAGTTTTTGGTACATATCGGTCCACAAACATTAGTACTTTATTTCAGTACTTTTTTAGTTTTTTCTAAATATCTTGAAAATGACTTAACCAATTTTGATGAAATTTAATATCCTAATTAAGTACCTTGGGGACCACAAAAAAGGTTAAATAAAGTTTTTAGTAAAATTATATTTTAAAGTACTTTACTCAAGAACATATTAATATTTCAAATGAATTTGGATAAAGTTTAGCAACGATCCGTTGCAGTTTATTTAGTTTTTTCTAAATATCTTGAAAATAACTTAACCAATTTTGATG
>JALMQS010000108.1:6790428-6910366 GCA_024734495.1 Forficula auricularia | reverse complement strand
AATTTCTTTGTTTGGGACTATAGCTTCGAAGGTTTTATCTGTTATTTCTCATGGGTTCAATTAGCCGATTAGATATAGATAAATTCGTTTTGTTGATATATAAGCTACCACATAACGATTCTTTGTTCGTTTATGTAATAAAACAACAAAACGTATTTTTTCATATCAATCGTGAACCCGTAAATAACAGATAACATATTTCTAATTAAATAGATTGATTATGAAGGTCAAACCTTTGAAACTATTAGTCTCAAACAAATAAATTATATATATGCATCAAACGAAGGACAATCTCATTGATTTCTCTTTATGAAAAAAGGCACTATTTTTCAAATCAAAAGAATTACACGAACTGGAGTGTACAGTCATAGAGTGTTGTGTTTTATAATTTTTATATTAACAGTGCTCCCGGTTAACTTCAAGTAAAGTAATAAGTGAAAAATATTATTTATATTAACAAATAAAAATTTTTATATACAAAAACAATAGAAAATATGGGAAAATTTCTCCTAATCGTCATTCTGATATGTATTGTGCCACCTAAAAACCTTCTGAGAGCCACTAAGTGGGACTCGAGCCGACTAATGACAACTGATGTTAACTGATGACATTTCAATAATAAAAATAACTAAAAGTATAATTCATATATAATATAATTAGAAATATATTATTATATACATTACAATAGAACATTATTTGTTTAAATTTTACATTTTGCTCAATGTTTAAATAAATGCTGCGAATACTTTCAAGTTATTAATAATAATATATTTCTTTATTTATAAAAACAAATTTTTATTGAACTAAATTATACAAATTTGAAATCACCAAAGTCTCTATGATAGAGACAATTTACTCGAACAAATTGATATCTTAAAAATAGATAAATATATATATGTAGAATACAAATTTGTACAAATTCATTAAATAACATTTTTAAAGAATAGAAAAAAAATTCCATATAAAAGTGGTAACATCCATAGTGAGCTGTACAATGACAAATCAAAGAACGAAGCCAAACCAGACTAATCCCATGACGAAACTCTGAACCAAAATGTTCAGAGCAAGTAACCTGTAAAGTAAAATTTTACTTAAGCATTAAATACATAAGTGAATTAAAATATTTCAAAAACTTGTATTGTATCTAAATACAATGTTAAGCGGTCTCTATTTAAAAAAAAAAGATACAAGATATATCTCCAGATCAAATTTTTTGAAAATTATAATTTTTATTTGAACCCGACCATTTGTTCGATCACATTGCGTGAAGTTTGTCAGGAATCCGAATTTCTCTCATCTAAGCTAAGGTCTAAACTAGATGCTAGAATATTTATTTAAATTCATGTCAGAACTATTGGTGAACTATTGGTATAGGCCAGAAAAAATTTAGAAAAGAAATCTCTAACCCCAAAGGCTATATTATTCGTTAATCACCATGGATATTCTAATTCTATTGTTTATTTCTCATGTAATTTTTATAAAATTTAAGAATTCTGAATAAAATCTGTTAGTATTTAAAAGTCAAAAGACGCGAGTAGTAGTTTCTATCAGCTTTTTTCTTTTATATTAGAATTAGGAAAAGTTGTTTCAATGCTCTTCGATTTTTGAAAATTTAAAAATGTATCTTTAACAACATTTTGAATTAATTAACCCTTGGAATAGGACTAGGAGATGCGTTGAAATATACGGTCCATGTGATTTTTTTGGGGGAGTTGCACAGAATATAATTTGGTTTGTTTTAAGTTAATTATGATCGTTTTCGACAGTTAAGAACTCTTTGATGAGTCATTTCAAAATTGAGTACCCCATTACCAATTATTATTATACTTGATAAATAATTTATATAGGCTTTAGTTTGGCACACGAGTAGAACGACTTCGGAGAGGACAATCCCTTCTGACATGAAATAAAATATATCTAATAAAATCTTCATTATTGGAACTTTAAATTCTTGGTAATAATTTGGTGAAAATATAATCATTAGTGAGGAAAGATTGTTAAAAAAGACCATCTTTTTTAAAAATTGAAAAACTCAATTGCTTTTAATAATAAATATTTTAGTTGAGAGTACTGAAAATTTTGAATCTGTGTTTTGGTAAAAAATATTGATAAAAAGATTAAGAAACACTAAATCATATGCAGTTTTATATTTAATATACCAAAAATTTATTTAAAATGAACTTACATTTTATCTTTTAAAAAGTGCTTTGGATAAATTTGTAGGCCGCTCCTTATTTAGAAATTCCCTAACACCTTGGATCATTTCAACGAAATATGACTCCCAGTTGAGCTTAGATATATCCATATAAAAATGTTTTTTATCATAATCATCAAGATCTTCTTAGACAGCTTTTGCGCGCGCGCTATCGAAAAACCATTCATTAAATATGAAGGTTCAGTCGGCTCAAGACGCCAGACATTAGTGTGAAGACATACCAAACTAAAAGAAAGAAATAATAATATTAATTTTATTTATTTAAGGTTTATTTTTAAAACTATACGCTTAACGGCAGAGACGTACCGGTGGGGGGGGGGGGGGGGGGGTTCAGATCTACACCGATCCGCCCCTTAATCTTCTAGTTGGCACTAATTGTAAAGGTAAACCCACAAAAATATATATAAAATTAAGGTTTTGTCTGTACATTGCTCCAAATCACGCCAAATTTTGGTTCCACACGTTTGAAGCAAAGTTATGAACGAAAACACCCTCAACGAAATTCCTGTATGTCTATATGTCTGTATGTTTCCGTGGTTTCCGCCTTATGCGCGAAAAAAAAAAAAAAAAAAAAAAAGTTGCTCAGATTCACGTAAAAACGGCTGAAAGGATTATTATGAAATTTCATATTTGTATCTTACGTTTTTAGCTATATAGCCAACGTTTTGATATTTTATTTAAAGGGTTGGGGGGGGGGGGGGCGCACGAACGAAAATTATCAAATACCTCCTAAACTATTAACTCTACGGCAAATTTTATAATGAGAAAAGTTGTAGGAGATGTAATTTCTGACAACTTTTGTTTAAAAAATTTCCCCCAAAAACCACCCAAAAAAAGGGGGGGGGTGAAAAATATGTAAATTCTTGCCCTTGGAGCAAACTCAACCAAATTTTGTATACATAATCTGTGGGCCTCTAGGGAGCTAGAAATGCAAAAAAATAACCACCCGAAATGGGGGGGGGTCAAAAAATGAAAATTCTTGCTCTTGGTCCAAACTCAACCAAATTTTGTATACATAATCTGTCGGTCACTAGAAGGCTAGAAATGCAAAAACTGGGGGCAGAGGGTGGGTGCGGGGTGGAGAGGGGGTGGGTTAGGGCATGGGGTGCGCGGGGTGGAGTGAGGGAGTAAGGGGGAGTAGGAGGTGCAGGGGGTGGAGCGGGAGGTCCAGGGGGCTAGATGGGGATGGAGGGCACGGGTGGTGCAGGGTTGGTGGAGTGGAGGGTTCAGGTGAGGGTCCAGTGGCGTAGTGGGGTGGTACGGGGGTGGGGGTCCGAGGTGGGGGGATGCAGGATGGGGTGGTGGTGTGAGGGCGGGGGTTGGGCACGGGTGCATGGTGCGGAGGGTAAGGGTGCTGGGTGGGTTTCCGGGGGGTGTGGTGGGTGGGAGTGGAGTGTGAGGTGGGGTTCGTGGTTTGGGGGTCCAGGGGGGCGTGTCCCCTGGCTAGCAAGAGGGCCGCAGAAGGCGGGCCTTGCAGCTAGTATAATATAAAATATCCTAAAATTTTATTTATAGTCAGAATATCAGGGACGAGGCTGATCTCTTCATCCCTGATATTTTGACTATAAATACCATATATTAAAGAAGGGGATTATTTCCATTAAATTTACTTAATACTTACATTTTTATAAAATTCTGATTTTTTCCAAATAAAAATCCCCCACTTTGGGTACGTGTCTGCTATACGAACGAAGTGTATACAAGAAATCCGTTTTTTTTCTTTGTTTGTTTATTTTATGTTTTATAGGTAATCTAATTCTAAACTTTTCAATATGTCCATACATTTTTTCCTATCAATTTTATAGCAAAAGTATAAATAGAAAATATCTTCAGAATAAAAGAAATTGCATCAAATATTTTTTTAAGTTGCTGTGGGAATATTATGAAAAGATAAAAAAGATTTATAATGTTTCACCTAGAACCGACACCTAAATCCTTAAAAATTATTAATGATGCAAGTCAAGCACAATTAATGGTGTTTTTTCGAAGAATTCTGATAAAATTGGATCGATGCAACAGCCATCTTTGGTTCAATTCGACTTGTAAAAACGAAAATCTTACTACTCACTTCATCAAGATAAAATGTTTTTCTCGTTCTACTGCTGCTCTCAAAGCCACCTCGATAACTAAAACAACCTGGATTATTGAAGAAATGAAGAAATGGTACGCAACAAGATACTTTCTGAATCTCCACCTCAAAGTCATCCATCTTTTACTGGCTGGAATACTACACCCTTTGGAATTTGACGTCTTCGACCAGGATACACGTGAGGAAGTGGCACAACTTTGTCATAAGTTTTACTTAACTAAATTAAAAAAACTCACCTCCCTTAGGAAGAATAATTCTTCTATTAAGGATAATAATGAAAACATTAATAAAATTACACCTGTTTCTTTCCAAGCAAGAGTAATTAATTTGACAGATACCCAATTTGATGAAAGAGAAATGATTACACTAAACAAAGGTTTGAAGTTTTCTCCAAATCAAAATTTGACTTCTAAATCACTTCAATCATTGGTTATTGATACTGAAATTGCTTAAGTGACCAACCACCCCTAATTAAATCTGAAATAGGCATAAAAATTAATAAATTAACTAATAAGGATGGTAAAACATTGATTTCTAATTATCAAGAGAAAACAATCATCCAAAAGATTAAATCCAAAATAAACACTAATAACCTCATACTAACAAAAGCTGACAAAGGTCAGACTATTGCTATTTTGAGGGGAGATGAATATATTACAAAAGTTGATGACTTTATCTCTACTAGTGGCGCTGAACTTTTATTTTTATATTAACTATTGTCTGACCCCACTGCTAAATTTAAACAACAAATTATTGATACTATAAAAGAAACTTCTAAATTGTTTACCACAAGAGAAAAATTTAAATTGAATAACCTCAAAATAATGAACCCCCGTGCTCCCATACTTTATGGTCTCCCCAAACTACACAAAATTGATAACCCTATTAGACATGTTGTGTCATTCATTAACGCCCCGACATATAAGATATGCAAATACTTAAATACTATCCTCAAAGGTATGTTTACTGCTAAATACTCTATTAATAATTCTTTCGACCTCACCCTTTCTTTACAAAATTTAAAAATTCATAATTCTTATAAACTTGTTTCTTTTGATGTTAAAAATCTTTTTACTCCGATTCTTCTTTTTGACTTAAGAAAAATAGTAACTGATCTTATCAATTCAAATATTACTGACCCATCACTTAGAAATCATATTCTACAATTATTAAACCTTTGTTTAGATCAAAATTATTATGTTTTTAACAATAAATATTATATACAACATGAAGGTCTTCCAATGAGAAATCCTCTTAGCCCTCTCCTGGCTGAAATTTATATGGCTCATCTGGAATCAATTATTCTTGATCCTAATAATTCCAATTCCAAAAACATTGTGATTTGGCGTAGATATGTAGATGATGTTTTTGTTATATGGTCTGGTTCTGAGAGACAATTAACTTTAATTCAAAAAAGTTATTTGAATAAACTCCATAAGAACATTTAATTTACGTCTGAAATTGGTGTTAACAACAATATTGCTTTCTTGGACCTTCAAATAACTATCTCAAATAATCAACTAGATTACCAAATTTTTAGAAAGCCCACCTTCACTGATACTATTATTCACTTTTCATTTAATCATCCAATTAATACTAAATTTTCTGCTTTCTACTCAATGATATATAGGCTCTTGAATATACCTATGAATAAATTAAATTTCAATAAAGAATTAAATGTTATCTATAATATAGCCTTGAATAATGGATATAACATTTCGATCATTAATAAAATCTATAATAGAATTAAACGTAAAATTAATGTTTCCCTTCTACACTCTTTGCAACCCAGTACTGAACTGGTATATAGGAGAATCCCTTTCATCTCAGATTAATTGTCAAATCCACTATCTTCTATACTTAGATCATATGGATTTACCCCTGCTTTTTATAATAAAAACACTTTAGGCTCACATTTGAATAACAACAAACTTGATAAAATTGATAAACTAGATAAGTCAGGGGTTTACAAATTGGACTGCGATGGGTGTGATTCCTTTTATATTGGTCAGACTGGTCGTTCCTTTAAAAAACGTTATTCTGAACATCCTTAACAGATCTAACGATATTAATTCAGATTCTACCTCTGCTTTCGCTCTTCATTTACATTCGAAAAATCATACTGCTTCTACTTCTAATCCTACCCCAATTCATTTTGAAAGAAGTGGTCCCAGACTTCTTCTTCTAGAATCAACTGAGATTAAATTAGCCCTTCTGAATAAATTCAATATTCTCAATAATCAATTGGACTTTGACAAAATCATTGATTCTAATTTGGCTAAAATTAATAAATTAAAAATCTGCTCCTAAATTCGATTACATATTTTGTGTTTGTATTTTGTTTTTATTTTTTGTTTTTAATTTTATTTTAAATAATAATATTTTGTTTATATTTAAGAAAAATATTGAAAGTATTTACTGAACATACTTTAACTTCTTTGTTGTTGAAGAAACTTTCTGAATATACTCTTCTCTCTCAGTATTTTCTGATCGTACTTTAACTTCTTTGTTGTTGAAGAAACTTTCTGAATATACTCTTCTCTCTCAAAATTTTACCTGTTAAACGTTTTTACAAATTTGTATTCAGTTTTTATTTGAACTCCTGAAGATGGGCTAATAACCCGAAATATATATCGAGTGAATCAAACTCAAAATTTTGTTTTAATATTTCCTTTTTGTGAAACTTAACATAGAAAATTCTCCTCATAAGTTATTTATAATGTTTCACCTAGAACCGACACCTAAATCCTTAAAAATTATAGATAAAAAAGAGGTGAAACCCCAAAAATGAGTGAGAAATTCTTTTATTTTAAAATATCACGAATCTCTAAAACTTGAAATTCGGCATGAAGGATAATTTCAAGAAATATAAATGCTTCCTAAGAAAGATTTTTTTTTAATTTTCTATTTTAAAGGGGTGAAACAAGGAAAAATTCTATAATCACGTTTTCAGCAAGTTTCATCACGATTTCTCCGGAACTACAGCAGCTAGAAACTTGAAATTTTGTTTCTTTTAAGACGTGAAATTTTGTTTCTTTTAAGACGTGAAATTTTGTTTCTTTTAAGACATAAAATTTTAATGAAAACGTAATTTTAGATGTTTTTTCTTGTTTCAACTCTTTAATATTTGAATCCAGTAATCCCGGAGAAATCATGATAGCCTTAAATGAAACACCATATTTGTCTAATTTTTGAGTTTTTAGCTCTATTCTATTTTTTCATAATATTTCCACAAGTAGCTGGCACGTATCAATAAATTTAATCCAGTTTTCAATTCCCTACATCGTTTGTAATTAAGCTTTTGTTATAAAATTAATAGTAAAAAATCTAATGACATATGAAAATTTTACTATAATATCTACTATAAAACAGAGAGTCGGGTTGTCCAATCTGGCTAAGGCGCTGGCCCCGCTTCAGCATCGTTGATGACAATGTTCAAGCAGGAGACCCGGGTTCGAGCCTGGCTAGTATATAAAATTTCGACCGGCTAAAACTCGGCTCCCTCACTAATCCTACTAACACTTTACTCATGTGCTGTTTAAATGGGCTTTGTTCCCGGTGACAATAAATAAATAAAAAAAAAAAAAAACTAGTATAAAACAAAAAACAGATGGACGGTATAAAATGTAATACTCTAATTATTTAAATATGTGTAAACTCACATTGGACGGCCTCCACAAATTTTTGTTATCAAATCAAGAATGAATGCAGGAATAAAGTGTATAAAAATTGCTGATACTCGAAATAATAGCAAACTTGGTAATAATTTAAGGTGAGGATACCAAACAGCAGAGGCAAGAGGATAAATATGAAGATACTTGTTGATCTTCTTTTCAACAGTTTTCCATCGAAAAGGATTTGTAGTGCTTGATGTACAATGAAAAATATGGGTCATTCCACGCCTATAATAGAGAAGATTAATTTGAATTGATGAAATCTGAAGAAACTTTGCACTTTTTATGTTTAAATTATCTATAAAATAAGAATTTATAATAATTATACCTAGACATGCCTGTTTTAAAAGTGGCTACGATCATGCTATTCACAACGACATCAACAGGGATATAATCATAGATAAGTTCCTTATTTGCTGGCAATCGTCGAACTACGCCTTTTGCTGCACCCATTATGAAGCCTGTTGGTCCGTTCTTAGAGCTTGTCCATCCAGGTACGGGCTCATACCAAGCAGCAGTGACTATGCCAAAAAAGGAGTAAAAGGTTTTAATTTTTAAAAGAAAATCAAAGATGATGTCCTGTGCTTGATGCAAATAAATATATCGTCGCCTTAGAGAGTAAACCTGCTAACTCACAACAAGGAAATTTTACAGGGCAGAGAAAAAACAAACAAAATTTAATATTGTTTTTATGGAAAAAACTATTTTACACCTTTTTTTTCTACAACTTACGATCGTAATATTAAGTAGCAGTTTTACTTGGACGATGCTGTATCTCTTTTTACTTTTTTTTCTTTCGAACGGTATTAATACCATATGTCATATATGATAAAAATGGAGTCAGCAGCTTTACACTCTAAGCCGACGATATCCTTTTATTAGTATATTAGGGTGCTCCTTATTTTGTATATCCTCGAATATTTTCGCGGACAGGGGCTCATATGGTTATAAATAATAAATAAATAAATAAAAATATCCCCCAAGTTTCAAGTCTCTATCTCAATTTTAGCCTAGTGCTACCTACACAGCGATTAAGTTTCCCATCTAAATAACATGGGGTTTTTGGCATTGAACGATCAATTTTTATTCCAGCCAAAGTAATGGTTCAAAAAATTTGAAACTGTAGACTTTATCCTTATAATAGAAGCTATCCCTCAGAATTTGTACAGATTTTTAGCTATTATAATTTTGGAGTCTATAACTTAGCAATACTAGGATATAGCAGTATTTTATCTAGATGTAACTCCAAAATTGTAATAGCTAAAAATCTGTAAAAATTCTGAAGGATAGCTACTATTATAAGGATAAAGTCTAGAGAGTTTCAAATTTTTTGAACCATTACTTTGGCCGGAATAAAAAATTGATCGTTCAATGCCAAAAACCCCATGTTATTTAGATGAGAAACTTAATCGCTGTGTAGCACTAGGTTAAAATTGAGATAGAGACTTGAAACTTGGGGTATATTTTTTTTTATTTATTTCGAACCATATGAGCCCCTGTCCGCGTAAATATTCGAAAATATCCAAAATAAGGAGCACACTAATATATATATATATATATATATATTTTATTTGTTTGGAAATAATTTTTTGTAAGCTTCATCTTCAGTCTTTGTTATAAATAGTAGGTATATTTATTTTTAAATTTCAGCTTCAAGTCGTCATTAAATGTACATCTGAGGCAGATAGGTCATCTAGCAGTATTGAAATTTATTTATATATAAATATATATTTATTTGCATCAAACAGAGGACATTCTGTTAGATTTAATTTGATTAAAAAAAAAAAAGATTATTAAAAAAGATGGATACCAAGTTCATTTGGAAAGGTTTTTTAAAATTATGTCACCCATGGTGAAAAAAAAAACTAACTGAAATTATCTTCAATTAAGCTCTAAGCGATAAGTAAATAAAAAATAAAAAAAATCCTTACTCATGCTGGGACGTACGATCGCAGTAGGTATAACTTCTTCTGCTCTTTTAACTTCATGTTCTGCCATAAATTTAGTAAATGTATAAGTATTTGGGTGTTTCCCTAAAATCCTAAAAAATAATATAAATTTTAATTATACAAATTGTAGATTAAATATTTTTACAACTTTCAAGATTCAACTCCACAAATATCTTCAACTTTAATTATATTCTTGAATTCTTTCTCTGATCAATCAGGCATATATCGTATATCATTTTATGACAATAAAAGTGTTCCCAATTAAATATATCATATATTAATTCGAGCATCTATATTAAAAGAGGACTTTCTTAGGAAGGGGGGTGAGGGGGGTTGATATTCTAAACAATGGTGAAAGGGGGAAATGAAGTAAAAATGGTTGTGAATTAGGGATTAAAACACTATAAATAGTAATTATAAAATTCAAAATACTAAAAATTTACAATTTTAGCTTGGAATTCAGAAATACTCAAGATAGTTAAAGACAAGATAGTTGAAAGAAAAAAAATTGGAATCATTTTACTGACGTTGGTGTAATTTTATCCAGGATCTCATCTTTATGAGATAATACAATATTTATTAATTTATCTGGATCTTCTTGCAGAGGGTATATAATTTCATTTTACTTTATCGTTGTTAGCATAAGCAAATTTGTGAAACTAATATGTTCAAGGCAAATAGGGAAAAGTAAGCTGGATATTATTTCTATACTCAAAAGAAGAAGAGTTTACAAAGAATTATATAAATATATATTTTTTACAAGTTTTGTTAAACAAATTATACGTTTTTTCTGGTATCCTTGCCTTTTACTCTCTCATGACAGATACCCCGGGAACGACCCTGAACATCGGTCATTCAAGACTACTTAACGTCAAATCAAGCATTTTCTTTGGGGCCAAGGAAAAAGTTCAAAATTAAAAAATAAAATTAATATTAACTTCATAATAAGCCGGCCGAGTACGAGTTGGATCGCATACTTAGGGTTCCGTACCTTATAACTTCCAAAATACTTGAGATATCAAATTCGTAATTATTTAATTAAGTAATGGAGAGGGATTCAGCCAATGGGTAGCCTCTGCTGAATAAAAAACTCCCAATTATGGAAAACGTTTCGGCTTTAATTAAATAATGCCATCATCAGTTCCTAAGAGAGTATTAGCGACACAATTAATTTTATAAATAATTATTTGTTGATGGTAAGGAAAGAATGATGGAATTCGTGGAATTTTTTCATAATTTTAAGTTAAGCCATTTATAAACACTGAGAGGAACAAATATCACCTAATAATTGCCACTTAGGAGCACACAGAGTCATTTTAAAGTGAGATAAATGTAAAAAACATCAAGCAAAATTCTAGTTAAAGAGATCTTTACAGGGATATACCTCACACCCTATGATAAAAAAAAATTGTGACACCAAAATTTTGATTCTCCCCCAAAAAATAGTTCGATTAAAATTGTAATGTATTTTTGATTTTGGGGAAAATTAATAGAGATAATTTTTAAATTTCATGTATGTGTCTTATTTAATTCACGAGCTACAAAGCTCTGAAAAACATAGAGACATTGTAGCGACACTAATAGGATCCAGTTTTACTTTTGAATGGAACCCTAAAAATGTAAAATAGAAAAATATTGCCTAAATGATCGTCAACTAATGGCATTTGAAAGAAGAAGAATTGAAAAGATTTTACTCACTTCGGTGTAATTTCATCCAGATCCACATCTTTAAGAGTTGCTACAAGATTGATTACTTTATCTGGATCTTCTTTAAGAGGGTATATAATTTCTTTAACTTTTACTTTATCGCTATTAGCATAAGCACTTGAAACATGTAAAAGAGCCTGTCGAAAATGAAAATAATAGGTAAAATAACTATTTGTTTTTCAAGAAATGAATTTACTTACTTTGAGATTAGTTATTTCTTTAGAAAGCGAGACCACTTCACGGGTGCCTAATAAATTAATTGTTACTGTTGTTCGTAAACTAGCTTCAAAATCAAGTGTAGCAGCACAATGAAAAACTATGTGAACATTTTGAATGAGAATTTCTCTATTCTCTGCAGAAAGTCCAAGGCCTGGAGTTCCCACATCTCCGGGAATAGCAACCACTTTTTTAAAAATATCGGGTTGTTCTTGCAGCAAGCGTTCGAAAACCTAAAAAAAAAAAAGGAATGTTTTAAATATTTAGTTTCTAAATAATTAAATAGAAATTGTAGCAAAAATTGAAAAAATTTTCAGGACTCGGTATGCTCTGGGGGGTTGAGCTTTCACAGGAGGCTGGGGGTAGACCCTCCCCTAGAAATAAATTTAAATATAATAAACTATTTAAAAAAATTTTCTTAAAATATTTGTTTAGTCTTTTCCCATTGCAAAGTGTGAAAAATAAATTTGAATAGATAGATAGATAGATAGATTTTATTTTGCTCTGAGAATGATATTCTCCTGGATCATAACAGATACAAATTATATTACATTAAAAATCTGCTTACATAATTCAATTCAACCCAGAGAGTACAAAAATAATTACATTTAACATTAAAATAAAGGGAAAAAATTATTAAAATTAATTGACAAAATGAAATCAAAATACAAAAAAATAAATATATCACAAAATGATCTGCATGAACAAAATAAATTTTAAAATATAACAACTCAGCCTCACTCCACCCATCAACCAGCCTTCTGCTGACTCATTAATAGATCGAAATACCTTGCCTTAAAAGCGCCGAGGGACTCGCCTCCCTCACACTTGCTGGAATTTTATTCCAGAGCTTCGCGGAATAAACAGAAAATGACCTAGCATAGGATAATGTCCTATGTATTGGAATTTGAAGAATATAAAAGACAAATGCCGATAGTAGTAGCTGTAAAATTTTTATAGAAAATCAAGTGACCACGAAATTTTTTGATGATGATGATCGATTCTTTGAGTGAAAATTTTTAACGAGTGCTATACTTATGTCAGGTGTGTGTCTCGATGGACAAGCAAATTGTGGGAAGCATTTGTTGGAATTCAACTTGAAGGGGTTCTAACATATAAAAATAATCCATAACTCGGGTTTAGTAGTTGATCATCTCTCTTAATTTTTTATAAAAATAAATTTTCTATATTTTTGAACAGTAAGTTTGGAAGCTAGAGAAGTCAAAACTAACCAGTGTTCTCCATTGGAAATACAAACATTATGGCTCCAGAATGAAATTTCTAATATTTATCTTGAGTATCGGAATGCGGACAAACAGAAAGAAAAAAGCATGGTTGAAAATGATTTTTCTCTACGTTTTAAACATTTTTAAACATAAGATAATTTTTTTGGTGTGGACCCAATAGGCCTGCCTACCGAGTATTGATTTTAACATCCAAAGTCCTTAGAACCAACCGGAACCAACTCAATAGTCCAATTCGTTTGTCCTTAAGAATTATAAAGACTAAAATTCCCTATTTTTAAAATGTTTTTAGTAATTATTTCTTATAAAGATTTAACATCATGATTAAAGCTTTTAAAATATACTATTTATACAACATTTCAAAAGATTATGCTCATGATCTTTCAAGAGTAGATTGACCAAACGTCCCGGATTTTTGAAATTTTTCCCTATTTAGAGTAGAATGTCTCAGTATCCCAATGAAACTTTTCCAAACACATTAATATTTTTTCGGTTATCATGTCTGATCAAAAATTTATCATTTGTAATATTTATTTTATTAATGAATTTTGTATTGATTAATAAAATCTATCGTTTATGAGATAAAAATAAAATAATAAAATTTGACCGGCTAAAACCCAGATTCCTCACTAACAATACTAACCCATGATAAAAGTATCATACGTGATGGAAACTAGCAAATGGACAATAGTATTCGAAGCCAACCATAAATAAATAAATAATATATACCTATATATATATAATCTAATTTTGATTTATAAAGTAACTGCGCTAGATTTCTGTGATAACACGTACCTATAGAATACAAAATCGAATAAATGTGGAAAATATTGAATGTCTTATCTAAAAATCTCATTTTTTAAACAAAAGAATTCCAGTGTTCAATGTTCATATAATTGTAAGTACCTGGAGGCACCGAGCGATGCTCGGTAACTTCTTCCTTCAGTTAAAACCTTTATTTTAATATTATTTTTAATTTAAAATTCTGATAAAAAGGTCGATTTTTATTTGAGAGCCGTTTTCAAATTAAAAAAAATACAAATATATATAGTATTCGCCCACTGTACCCCGATTGACCGCACCCCCGAAACCTCGCCCTACCCCCGGATCCCCCACCACTGCACCTGTTTTGATTCAACCATATGATTCATTTTTATTCATCCAATTGTTAATAAATAAAACCTATCAAAATGTGTTGTTTTTTCAGAAAATTGAGACCTGCTTATGCGAAATATATTTTTAAATAAATTCTTGATTATTTTTTATTCTATTAAATAAATAAAGTTCTTTATAAAAACAATTATAAAACGTTTATTAATATTTCTAACGTTTATGGAGAACAAAATATGTTAAAATCCACAATCACAATACTTTTTCAAGACCTTTTAGAACAGAGAACAATGAATAAAGGCAACCCATTGTCTGCCTGGGTACAAAAGGAAAAGGGAAACCTTTTTTAAAACCCTAAGAGTGGGATTTGTCTACCTGAGAATAATTAATTTGATTACGAAAAAACCCATCAAAAACAATTTTGTCGAAGATGAGACCGTGACAGATCGAATTGTCACCCCAAAAACCCCATAACTCGTGAATTTCATCAAAATCGGTAGAGTCGTTTTCGAAATATAACCAAGATACAAATATATATACAAATAAATATACAATTTTTGCTCGTTTAATAAGAGTAGATATATAAAAAAAGCAGCGCATATGCGAAGATCCCGGGTTCGAACCCCAGCTGATCCTTTTGTCTATAATAAAAGTAATCTTTTCTTCGTTCCCTAAATTTAACTTTGTATTAAAAAAATGTTTGGGATTTTTTTAAACAAAACAGGGTCAATTTAAAATTTTAGAATCCTTTAAAAAATTTCTCGCTTTTAAAATTTGTAAATTTGGTCACCCTATCCATAGGTCATGTCATAGTTATTAGTATTAGAATCGATTATATTTACTAAACACATTGTTTTTCTCTATACTTAATTCGAGAAAGATCCCATCGTAAACAGACTGAGGAGTTTCTCAAATAAATGTTTAATAATCATGGCAAAACCAACACGTCCACTTTTTTAAGTCAAGCGAAGAATAAGTTTACTTAGTAAATCTTCCCACTTTCATCTAAAGGAGATGTTAAAACCATGCTGTTAATATTTGAAAAAATTCTTTAACAAAAATAACCATTCATGATGAAATTCTTAATAAATATTGCTTGAGCAAATCGAAAAATACTAAAAAATCGCTTAAGTAAACCCACTTTATAAATACGTATTTTATGACAAAGCAATAAAAGAAGATGAGTTTCCAATTAGAAAATTAATAAAAATAAGCATAAAAATTCCTGAGCTTCTGGAGGCATCGGAATGTCAGTGAGTTGAACAGATCCAGACCTCCGATAAAAAACGAATCATAAGTTTTCTGGACGACCAAAGAAGTGAGACAGCCCACTTAGCCCAATTTTGTTCAATGTATACCTGAATGATATGGAAGAAGGATGGACGAGAAAAAAGATCGGAGGTACGGTAAGCGGGGAAGAAAGATTTTTTATCTCAAGTTTGTGGACGAAGTAGCAGTGATGAACAGAAATGACGAAAGAACTAGATAAATACACCATGGGGAATGAAGGAGAAATAAATTCTAATAAATTGAAAATAATTCGATTACGGAAAAAAGTGAGAATAGGAAAAGAAGTAAAATAGAATAAAAAAATAAATTATATTAAAAAAAAAAACTAAAAAAAACATGCTTCTAAAAAGTACAAAATAATGTAATATGTACCTACTTAATCAAAAAGCGTGGGGCACTTAGTCGAAATTAATTAAAAGTACATGTTTCTTCGGCCCACACTTTTTGATTAAGTAGGTACATATTACATTATTTTGTACTTTTCAGAAGCATGTCTTTTTAGTTTTTTAAATATATTTTTTTTTTTTTTTTTAATACGAGCTGTTACTGGAGTGCTGAAATTTGATATGGTTTTCAAAAACAAAGAGACCTCTGGCCAATATGATGTCACCAATGGTGAGCTTCACACCTAGTTATATGAAATATAATATAAAAATAATATTAAAAACTAAAATATTAATTAAGAAATTTATACCCGATCATTTTTGAGGTCTTCAATTCGGTCGTTAGGATCTTTATCACGTTTGCTCCGTAATAGTAAGTAGATAGTTCCTATTAAGTGAAATTCTCGTAATAATTTTTCCAAAAGAGCTGATCCAAGGAAGCCAGTACCGCCTGTGATGAAAACATTGGAGCCATTGAAAAATTTCACCACTTCACTGCACATATTAGGACGCTGTGAAAAATTAAAAAGAGATATATTACTAGGCTGATATGCTTACAAGTATAATTAGCAGCCAAGTATGAGTGGAACTTGTATACCGATGTTTTTATACTTAATATGTATATATATTCGTATTTTAATTGAAGAAGATTAAGAGATACTCTTGGCAAAATACCGATTGGATTTTAAATGGTATACCATACGGGAACCCACACATTTAACCAGTGAGCAATAATTAATATGTGGGGAGAAGTGCTCATATACAAAATCCTATCCTATCCAACTAGAAATTTTCGTATAGAAATGAAAAACGATCATATCTCACAAAATAATAGAGGTATCAAAATTGTTCTTATTTGTTGTTAATAGGTGATTATGAAAGATATTATAAACAATTTTCACAAGACTTTTCAATTTTAGAAAAATAAAATTTAAATATTGTATCAAAATAACTTTTGGACACTTCAGGCAAATTAACTAATATTGAATAACCTTTTCAATATAGAATTTTCTCATTTGATCACTAGCTCATACGCTAACTAAAGCTTTTACGTGTACGTAAGCTAACTAAAGCTTCTCCAGAAAAGCCGAAACGTCCAAACGTGAGATATTAATCAAAAATTTTGAAGAAAGTTAAATGAGTGGGATTTTTCTAATTAAAAAAAATATATATAAAAGACTTAAGAAAAAAGACAAAGCAGCCAGCCTTGACAATGTGGCTATTAGCAAATTGTATTTTTTTCAAATTATATTAAATGTGAAAAAACATTATAAATCAAAAAGTTGAAACAATTATTTAATAATCATTAAAAAAGATATTACTTAGAGTTTTTTATGTTTATTTTTCATAAAGATGTCATCATTTTAAATTAAATATTTAAATAAAAAATGACAAATAAGTTATTGTAAATACTATAATATTTGAATTTAGTAATGAGAAACTTAAATGGTTTGTTTTTAATGGGTTGAGATTATATGTGTAGATGGAAAAAAATGTATTTAAAAACACACTTAGGTATATTTCAAAAAACACTAAAAATTAGAAAATTAATTATTTTTAATACTCAAAAAATTTCCATATTTACATGAATAAAAATAAAAGATAAAAAAGAGCTTATTTATATTAAATTTCATGCTAAATAACTTATGATTTTATTTTTAGTGATGTTGAGAAATTAACAGGTTTTCGGTCACAAATAACATTTTAATTGAACTTTATATTTGATGATCTTCAAGGCAATAACAAAATATCAATATACCATATATAGTCGACTCTCGATAATTCGAATTTTTCGATAATTCGAACTCTTCAGCGTTAACTTCGGTAAATCGAAAAAATGCTGTGTATTTTGATAGGCTCGTTAACTCGAAATCCTTTTCGTAACAAGAGGGGGAGAGAACGTTCTATAATTCGAACTAGGCCACTTCCCTCTTTATAATTTGAATTTTTAATAGCAATGTTTACCTCCTTTCTATTGAGATGTTAATAGGTATGTAATTTTTTGTTCTTTTTTGTCGTTTTCATTATTTTTACTTTTTTACTTTAGGCTATATATAAAATTTATGTAAGCTCACACATATTTTTAAAAATATAATAAAATTTTTAATAATTCGAATTATTTTTCTTTCCTCTTGATAATTCAAACTTCTTGAAAATTCGAAGTCTCGATAATTCGAATTTTTCTTGTTGTCCCTTGGATTTCGAATTATCGAGAATCGACTGTATATATGAAAAATTGTAAAACACTTCCCTTAGCTTATAGCTCTGTAGACGTGATCAAATAAAAGATCGAAAAAGCCCGAAAATAAACCAATTTGATGTTTCATAATGAGAAATATTTTATCTGTTATTTCTCAAAATATCAAAACAAAATCTTTCCAATTAAATTTTGGTATTATGTGTGAGTAAAAATACTTCCTCAACATTTTCATAAATTTTACTGTCGATCCACAAATATAAATAATAAAAGGATGTAAAAAAAATGAATTATTTTAGTTATATAAAATTTGAGGAAGAATTTGACTCTTAAATAATATCTAAATTTTGTTTAGTCTTCGCATAGCATGAAATAGGACTCGAAACGAGATTTTACTAAATTACTATCTATACGGTGAGTGGTTTAAAAATGCGGTCAAGAGCAAGTGGCCACTCACTGAGTGTTTCGGACATAGTAGGTAAATATAATCGAGATTTTCCAGAGATAGAAAAACTTCAACGAGTCACTAGTCAAGCGAGTCGACAAACAAGAAAAAGTGCGTTTCTACTTGCGTTTAAAGAAAGATGTAAGTATTAAAGAATAGTTTTATTGATTTATTAGTAGTAGTAATTTATTTATTAATTTCTGTTATAATTCCGGATCTAAAAAGTGATGAAGGCAATGATCTATACTTAAAACCGAACAACTTTTGTTCTACTTTGTTTATAGGGTTCGATATTAAAATGGAGTCCCCGAGGCGTGAACCGCGATTGGAATTAGGTGTACACGTCTTTGGAATTATGTGGAATTATTTTGGAATTCATTAGATAATGTCCCTACATCTGTTGATTCTTCTACTTGGAAATGAAAATGGAAATAGGTGTACACGATATTAGGTCGCGGTTCACCTCTTGGGAGTCCCTAACTTAAGATTAAATTGTAAGAATATTTAAATTATTGAAATATGTGCTGAAACGTAGAGTACTTGTAGAAAATTAAAATTAATTTTTTATTTATTTCATAAATAGAGCATTCATTTACTAACGTGTCTGGGGGCTGCCGCGCAAATTCCAAAAGCAAGAAAGTAAAAAATTTAAAATTTAATGACAAATCTAACATGAAAATTGACTAAATTTTTATTAAAAAAAAGTGCTAAAGTTTAGGTTACAAGAAACGCACTCTCAGAAAACCTTCTCTCACATCCAGGATCTGAGCATATGAACATATATATTATATATATATATATATATATATATATATATATATATATATATATATATATATATATATATATATATATATATATATATCTTTATAATTTATTTGTCTGAGACTATAGTTTCAGACCTTCATCATCAATCTTTTTAATTAGAATAAAATTTAATTCAGACGTGGTCAAGATGAAAATGAATAGGAGCAAGACTAAAAGAGAGTATGTATTTGCGTAAAACCATATGTTACAATGTACCAAAGGTCCATTGTCCTTAAAATTGAAGAAAATAACACAAATTGGTTAACAAATTTAATTCTTCTAATTTTTATTATTAATCGGTGTTTAATTTTATTTTAAAATTTAAATTCAAGTAATATTTCTAAAATTCCCGTTCAATTATTTTTAATAAAGATTATATTTTTCTAACATAGCAGATCAAGGCAAGCAAAAATAGATTTTTTATATTTGGAACAATAGAGATTTATTATTTAAATAGCAGAGTACAATTTCGGAAATTAATATAAATATTGAAATAATATTAAAGTAAAATGCAAAGACAACAGAAATAAATATATTCTGAGGGGAAGGCCTCATCACCTGATAATCAATCAAGAGAAGAGGGATGAAATGACGAAGTGAGGAGAACATATATTATAAATTGAATAACGCAGAGGAGAGAGAGCATCTTTTACCTTTTTTTATCCATACATCCATTAATGAGAGAGATCTCTCATTAATCTTTTACCTTTTTCTATACCTCCTTTTACCTTTTTTACATCTGTCATATCTCTCTTATTACTCTTATATCCCGTTCAACCAAGCCATTCAAAAATATCAAGGTTCTAAAAATATTATATACCTCATTAGTCAGAAGCCAACTCGAATATAGCACCATTATATGGAATCCGTATTAGGCAAACCATATTCTGCCATAGAAAGAGTTCAACACAAATTCCTGCGTATTATAAATTACAAGCTCGGTATGAACATTTCGGATCTCAACTATGATGCCATTATGTCCCTCTTGAATCTGCAGAGCCTTGAGGCTAGAGGCAACTTTTTTGATATAACCTTTCTTTCAAAACTTGTCAACGGTAAAATTGATTGTCCTCCATTGCTTGGCATGATTAACTTTAGACTCCCCACGCATAGAACCAGGTCTAATAATCTATTTGAAATCCGCTTCCATAACACAAATTATGGTTATGCCAATGCGATTGACCGAATACAAAGATCTACTAATCGGATCTCACATCGTTTTGATATCTTCCATGACTCTTTGGGATTCCTAAAATTAATCTGTTTTGAGTAATCGAACTGCGTGTGATTGGCGATACCTTGCTTGCGGTCTGTCAATGTTAAATTTCCGTGATGTTTTGTTTTGTACTTGTGATTGTTGTTATTGTGTTTCTTCACTCTCTTTCTGGATCTTGTGTGTGTTTGTATTGTGATTGGTGTGTCACCTTATATTTTCGAAATTTATGTATGTTTATATTATGACTAATGTATCACCTTATATTTTTGTATTTCTTGTATGTTTATAGTATAATTGATATGTCACCTTATATTTTGTATTTCTTGTATGTTTATATTATGATTAACGTATCACCTTATATTTTTGTAAATTTATTTTTGTACTTGTATTGTTATGTATAATGGCACCTTTGTCCGTCTACTGATTTAAAATAAAATAAAATAAAATAAAAATAAAATTACTCATTACTCTTTTCTATACCTGTTTTTTTTCTATACCTTTTATCTTTTATCCACATATCTCTCATTATTCATTATTATACCTTATCCACATATCTATCCATCTATATATTTTATTTTCTGGATCGATCTCTCCATTATTTTTATATAAACATCATCGAGAAGAGACAGCTTTATATATATTCATTTATCAGAGAAATACATATATATTTTAAAGACAATTTCTCACCAAGATTTATTTATATAAGTACATTTATCGATGGGCTTATGTCTCCAAAACATATTGAAATAGTGAGGCTTGGTGAGGTTCTGACATACCTACACCTGAATAATCTTGAAGAAGGCAAAACATACATCTTACAAGCCTGATAACCAGCAGCTCGATTTACCAGACATTGAGTAAAAAGCAGCTTTGGGGAACAACCAAGACGAGTTGACTAACTCCATGGGCATTGAGCACAAAACGGGTGAGAGGAAACGCTTGCTTCTTCTACAGAACGGAAACCTCAAGCCAAATTCAAACGTAAAATCATCATTTAATTTATATTTATTTTCTGGAATCAAACATTTTATTTTCTTTGAATTCTTTTATTACTCAATTTTTCTTTCAACAATCATTTGGGTCCTCATTTTCTATTTTTATTTTGTTTTCAGTCTAAAATTAATTTAAAGCCACATTTCCTTTTTTTATAAATCTAAGATTTTTTTTTATTTCAATATAAGATTAACGTAAATTCACTATAATATTAAATTCAGTAAATAAGAATCAGACAGAATATTAAAACCACTTTAAGGATTGAATGATATCTCCTCTAAAATGTTTTTTTTTTCAATTTTGAACACAAATTTATTATGATAGAGAAATAACTAATAAATAAAAATAACATTGTTTATGATCATGTACATTAAAGTGGAGAAAAAGTAAACTTAAGATTCGTAAGCTGTATGCACATATTTTGAGATCTATGCAATTTTTAACACTCTTTCCTTACAGAAGGAACTTCAGGTTCGGTATTTTTTTTTCATGTATTAAAAATTCGACTTAAAGATAAGTTACTTCCCAAAGGTGAGTAACAACTTATTTTGAAATCGAAATAAAATAATTAAATTGAATAACATGAATTTTAAATCATTATATTTTTCTCTGAGCCTAATTCTTAAGATAAGGCCGTAGACAATAATTATACTTGATACACCTGCACCAAAAAAAATTTCTTTTTTCCCCCCTTTTGTGTTCAAAAAAGTTGACATGTCGAGAAATAGCATTTTTACTTTCAGCTTGTCTGAATTCTGATATCCCAATAATTCGAGGTATGGAAAAGCTAGGAGAAAATTATTACTACTGTCAAAATGTTTTTTTTTTTTTTTTTTATTATAAGTGAAATATCTGAATAGATTGTGAGCTTACTACATTCAAAATTTCTAAATGAAAAATTAAGAAAATGAGAAAAAAATAGATATTAAACTCTAACGACCTGAAATTTAGCACAAAAGTTGTAGTAATAATTAGCTGTACTTATTATTAGCACTATTTGAAGAATTTTACCAAGAAGCCGACTTGGTTTGTATAAGATGTAACACTTAGTTCTTCTTTGATAGTTCATAATAGATAATCACTTTATTTTTAAATTTCGTGATCAAAATTCTATTGAAAATTTATATTAGATTAAAGTTGAAGGAAATTCTTTGAAACTATAATCCTTAAACATGAAAAAAATAATAAGCAAAAAATACAATCTGAAGGTAATTTCGAAAATTGTCAGCATTGTTAATATAGGATTTTGATTTTTTATATCATTTCTATTTCTTTAAATAAAATTATTTTAACGAGGGAAAAATAGTCATTTAGAAATTCATTTAAATTTTAAGACTATAGTCTTACAAAGCGTTGCTAGCCATAGCGTGGCTAAAGCAATGGATTGCAAATGCGTTGATTCGGGATCGAATCCCGTTTCAATCATAAATATTTTACCTCTGACAAAAATGCAAGCCCCTACAGGGAAAATTGCCCCTTGAAAATTACTATTGGGGGGATAGTTCTCCAATCCGGAATTGAATATGACACACCAAGATGAATACATTAGTTTGGGTTGATGAATATTCACATATAAGAAATTTAAACGTCCTAAATAAACTATTATATAAAGTGAATTATTTTAAATGAAGAAGCAATTGAAAATAGATTAATCTCAATTTTAACTATTTGTATATTCATTTAACTATAATAGTAAAAACAAGCAATTTTGATTAAATTAACATATTATATAAGCGAAACAAAAAGAAACAGGTGATTTCCTTCAAAACAAAAGTGTGTAGAGGATTTCCTGTCTAACTACTTTTGGTGCCAGTGTAAACGAGACATTGAGTTAAAAGACATGATGAAGTATCTATCTTTAAAAGAACATTACTATTAACATACATTTTAATTTAAAACAAAAGTAAATTATCAAAATTCTTTTTTTTTTTATAGGAAATGTAAAAAGATATATTAATTAATGTGGTTTTGGGGGGAGGGGGAGAGAGGAAATCTACTAATGTAAATAGAAAATCCATTTTTTTATTTTTAAGTACACTGGTTTCAGCCCCTGTTTAAGAATTCTTAGCTATATTTATCACAACATCAGAGTTTTACTGATAAGATCACCCAAATATAAAATTGAAAAAGTATTAGTTTTTATATTTATTAAGTTTGAAGAGACAGGGAAGACGTTATTTGAAATACCGTGCTATAGAAAGTTAATTCTTATTGGTTTGGAATTGCCTTAGAATCTGCAAGAAACCATTTTCATTTTTTAAATGATTACTTAAGGGGATTCATTCCTTAATATCGAATATGATTGGAGAGAATTACAAATGAAGAAGTTCTCGATACGATTAGAGAAAAAAGAACTTTGTGTAATAATCTAAGGAAGCGAAGAACACAGATGAGAAAATAAAAGTTGAGTTAAGTAGAATTGCTTAGGGTTATTTAAAAGGGTGAGAAAGAAAGAGAAGAGAAAGCGAAATACCTAGAGTAGAATATGAAAGTTTTGGGACGTGGAACATTCAGAGAAATGAAAGAGTTGACATGGGTTAGAATCGAAAAGATGCGGGAGTTGCATTAAATTAGTATTAGAAATGTATACTCTATGAAAGTGATTAAGTATTTTATGTACGGAAACAATGTTTTGGGTCCAAAACCTTGATAAAAAAAAAGAATAGTAGTAGTAATAAAATAATAACGTTTAAAAATATATGTAGTTGCTGTTAGCCTAGTGGATAACAAGCTAGACCTCCAAACGAGAAGTTTGAGATCCGCTTAACATTTTACAACGCTGATATTAAGACGGTCTATCAAATAAAGGGGTAGACAACGGGAAACCATCCTAGTAAATAATCTCCCGGGTCTATACATTAGAGAGAATTCTCAAGAGGAATATGTCAACAGGATCAATGAAACAAAAACAAAGTATATGCACATGTCCAGAAGACCGATAAGAAATCCACAAAATATTCTAGTAGGATCGTATGCGTTTGAGGAAGTTAAAGAATTTAAGTATCTAGGAGCTTTGGTCTCAGCATAGGGTACTACATCAGATGATGTTATGGTCAGAATCCAAAACGCCTGGAAATATTTTTATTCCCTCCGCAATCTTCTCGTTTCAAAAGTGATAAATCGTCCGTGTAAAATACTCTTATAAAAACCATCATCCGCCTCGTTGCCATGTATGGATGCGAGACATGGCCATTGACAAAGCATGACGAATAATTTCTTTTGTGATTTGAAAGAAAAATACTCAGGTTAATCTTTGGACCAACTTTCGACATGGCGGCGGACACATACAAAATTCGGTCCAATTTGGAGCTCTATGGCTTATTCAACCAGCCAGACATTGTCCGGCTCATTAAGGTCAGGCGACTTCAGTGGGCTGGGCATGTGTTGAGATCAAAAGAACATCCCTGTATCAAAAAAGTCTGGATGGGAACGCCTAATGGAAGAAGACCTTTCGGGGGTCCTAGACTTTGTTGGAAAGACAAGAGCCGTCCGGGATTTATGAGCCATCATAGTTTCCACAAATATCGAAAATATTGCGTTAGACCGGACCGAATGGAGAGGAATCGTTCGTGCCGCCGAGACCCATCCATGATTGTAGTGCCACAGAGCAAGTAAGTAATATGTCAACGCATGGAGTCTACTAAAGAAGGAATGCTTGAAATAAGTGCGTTGATTTGATGATCATCGAATCTCGAGATAAGTTTTTGGTCAAAAAATTGAATACTAATTTTTGAAAAGAAGGTGTATACTAAGCCTGTAATAGACAGTGAATTTAATTAATGAACCTCAATTGGAAAATTAGGATTTTCTTCTTATACTTCTAAGTATACATAGAACAAATTCAAATTACCTCCATAATTAGGTACTAAATGTTTTTATATAACCCATAACGAAGTTTTAAGAGATAACGTATTGGTTTCAGTCTTTCAATTACATTATATTATACCAAATTTCAAGTTACAAGCTGCAATGGTTCCGGAAAATCGTGATAAAACCGTGATTTTTTTATTCTTCCTTTTTCACCCCTATAAAATTTGAATTTTTAAAAAACTATTATTAGCAAGCATTAATGTCTCTAAAGTAACATCAATACAAAATTTCAAGTTTCTAGCTGCAGTAGTTTCGGATAATCGTGATATCTTATAATGAAACCGTGTTTTTAAGTGTTTCTTTGTTTTACCACTTTAAAATTTAAATTTTTAAAAACCTTTTTTTAGCAGGCATCTACGTCCTACAATCAACCTTCATGAAAAATTTCAATTACCTAGCTCAAGTAGTTCCAGAGAAATCGTGATGAATCAATAATGAGTAGTATTTAAATTTTATAGATTGCAAACAGCCTGTCCTTCAAGTTTCAGTGTAAACTATTTAAATAATTAGTCTTGAACCTCGGCCCTTAATAAATATTTTCATTGGTTATGATTCAAGGCATTCTAGTAAAATTAATAGTTGTGGGATCCATATATAATAAAAAGACTATAAGATTATAATAAAATATTTAAATGATGTTAATTTACATAATAAATGGATCCCACGCCTGGCTAATGTCATTAAACAATACCTTGATAATATTAATAAGGGCCAAGGTTTGATTAAATCAAATATTTTTTTTTAATGCAGGAACAACATGCTGGTTGAATTTAGCGAATAAACATATTTATAGTAAAGAAGACTGGAAAAGAAAAAAATTTGCATCCATTGTGTTTATAGCTAAGCATATAATTATTTTAATTGCACAAGCTTGCTGCTGGTGCATATAAAATCACTGATTATTAAAAAAAATGTTGTTTTTAAATATAGGATGATTTACGTCCATGAGTTGTAAATGTAAGTGAGAATTTCTTGCAATGTGGACAAATCATTTAAAAAAAAAAAATAATAATTAATCAGTCTTGAACGTTTCACCGATTTATTCTGACTTCATTAGGCACCTCAAAAATTATAATTATTTTTATAATATGGGTAATGAAAATATATTTTATAAAAATAATTAATCATCTTATATATTATAAAGATAATTATTTTTGAACATGCTGCTTCGCCTAAAATAAAAAGCTCTCCCCCCCCCTTCCCCTCAAAAAAAGAAAAACATGTAACAGAGAAGTATGATAAAAAGTACCCTATTGGAAAGATGTGACACGTATAACAAACAAGTTTTATGTTAATCCTTACAGTCGTTTTCGTATTATGGTATTACGAACATAACTCGTAGAGACAAACGGACAGACAAGCAAAAATATATTCAAAAAATACATTTTTAAGCACTGGTAGCATCAAACAAATTTGAAAATGTATAATATTTCAAGAATAGGACAAAATTATGATAAAAATCAATTCTCAAGTGAATGATGATCGTTACCTTAGAACCGGATATACCTATTGCAAACGAGATTCATGCTCCAATGAAAAAACAATTATAATATTTATAAATAAGCCGGCAAAGTGTGAGTCAAACTCACATACCGAGAGTTCCGTATCTAATTACTATATAAATATATATTTCTGACTGAATGACCTCTAAATACAATACTTCGTTTAGAAGCTAGCAATAAGCCAGATAATTAATTATTTCTTGTAAAATACTTGAGATATCAAATGTGTTTTTTTTGTCGTTTATAAGGAGATAATGTACTAATTTTTTAAAATTTTAATTTAAGTACATGATTGAAATTGGACTGGCACAAAGATCACTTTTAATTGCCACTTTTGGGCTCTCTCACGCTGTCATTTTAAATAAGAATAAAATTAAAAAAATATTTTTTAATTTTTAATTCCACATAAAATTTGACCTTTCCCAAAATAATCATTTAATTGAAATTTTAAAAAGATTTTTGATTTGTGGGAAAATGAATAGGTACATATAAATTTTAAATTTCAAATTTGTATTTAGTTATCTGGGGGCACGGCAGTGCCCAAGCCAAGTTCGAATCAAACGGGGGTGTGTGCACTGCCAGACTACCCTTTACAGGAAACAACTCAGGCCATTTTGACGCCTCTGTAACTTCGTACTGGACACCTCTACATGGCTGAAATTTTTTTCCATAATATTGGTTCATAAGCTTAACTAAATTACAAATTTTCATATTTCTACTACTTATACCGTCCAAGTTACAAGAAGCCAAAGATAGGCTTTTTCGTCACTCACTCACTCACTCACAGACTGACTGACTCACTCACTACTCATCAAAATTCTAGAGTACTTCCGCTGATCCTAGAATGCTGAAATTTGGCAGGCAGGTAGAGTTTGGATACAATTAATGGGAAAAATCCAAAAATTGAAACTTTCCCTTCTTCAGGACCTAGAATGAAGGGGTGAAAGTTATAGGCTAAATTAACATATAGTGAAAACACAATGAACTTAGAATGCTGAAATTTAGAACACTGATAAAGATTGGCCCCAAATGAATGGGTGAAATTTATAGGCTAAATTAACATACAGTGAAAATATATTGATCCTAGAATGCTAAAACTTGGCATATTAGTAGAATTTGGTCGGTACATTAATAAAGAATGAAATCGCAAAACCGAAACATTTCCTTCTTCAGGGCATAAAATGAAGTGGGTGAATTTTGATCGATAAATTTTCATTATTTTCAGTATGGTGGTAGAGTTTGGGGCGTTAATAAAGGGTGAAATCGAAAAACCGAAACTTTCCCTTCTCCAGGACATAAAATGAAGTGGTGATATTCGTGCTATAAATTTTCATTATTTTCGGGATGGTGGTAGTGTTTGGGGCTTTATTAAGAGGGAAATCGAAAAACCGAAACTTTCCCTTCTTCAGGACATAAAATGAAAGCGAGGGGGGGGGGGGTATTTTTGTGCGATCAAATTTAATTATTTTCGTGATGGTGGTAGATTTTGGAGCGTTAATAAAGAGTGAAATCTAAAAACCGAAACTTTGCCTTCTTCAGGGTATAAAATGAAGGGGGTGTATTTATTTGTGCGATAAAATTTCATTATTTTTGGGATGGTGGTAGATTTTAGGGCGTTAATAAAAGGTGAAATCGAAAAACGGAAACTTTCCCTTCTTCAGCACATAAAATGAAGTGGTGATATTCGTGTGATAAATTTTCATTATTTTCGGGATGGTGGTAGTGTTTGGGGCGTTATAAAATGAATGGGTGAAATTTATAGGCTAAATTAACATATAGTGAAAATACAATGACTCTAGAATGATGAAACTTGACATATTGGTAGAGCTTGGCTTGATAAAGAAGAGAATCGAAAAACGAAACGTTTCCTTCCTCAGCATCTTAAAAGAATGTGCGAAGTTTATAATATAAATTCTTATCAAGTAAAAATTCAAAGGGTATAAAATGCTAAAATTTGGCATGTTAGTAGATTTTGGGGCATTAACAATGGGAGAAATCAAAAAACTGTACTTTCCCTTAATCAGCATCTAAAATGAAGGAGTGAAACTTATCAGCTAAATTAACTAATAGTGAAAATTCAACGACACTAGAATGCTAAAATTTGACATATTGTAATAAGTTGAATCACTAATAAAACGAGAAATCGAAAAAGATCTTCATCAGCCTTTAAAATAAATGCGTGAATCTTGCTGGCTAAATTCCCATCCAACTTACAAAAAGAAGTGAAATCTCAACAAAAACACTTGTGTAAAAAAAGTCAAAGTTCGATTAATAAAATCCGTTTGCCAAAAAAAGTAGTGAGATCCAATGTGCTGCCAAGTTCAACATCATCAATTTATTAAATGAGTCGAGAATATATTAGTAACTTCAATTAAAACGCATGTTTTTCATTTTACATGTCCCTCTATATTTTTAATTGAATTCACATTTTTAGTTGAAATGATTTTCCCAAAACTTGGCTTTTACGCATTAAATTATTATTATTATTGTTTGATCGGCCCTCCACCTCTCCCTTTTAGCCATTCCATCCTCTCTTTTATTAAGATCTCATGATATGGTAACTAGCAATTCGTGACATACATAACAATGCGTAAAAGCCAAGTTTTAGGAAAATAATTTCAACCAAAAATGTGAATTCAATTAAAAATATAGAGGGACATGTGAAATGAAAAACATGCGTTTTAATTGAAGTCACCAATATATTCTCGACTCATTTAATATATTGATGATGTTGAACTTTGCAGCACATTAGATCTCACTACTTTTTTTGGCAAACGGCTTTTATTAATCGAACTTGGCCTTTTTTTACACAAGTGTTTTTATTGAGATTTAGTTTACGAGGTACAATGCTCTGACAGACAATGTGGTGTCACTAATAGGGCCCCGTTTCACTTTTTAAATGAAACCCTAAAAATTAGGCCTAATTCTAGTTAAAAATATCTTTATACTTCACACCCTATGATTAAAAAATATTTTTTATTTAGGACCCCACGAAAAATGTGACCTTTCTCAAAATAATCATTGTATTAAAATTTTAATACGATTCATGACTTTGAGAAAAACGAATACATATAACTTGTAAATTTCAAGTTTTATACCTTATTTAGTTTGCGAGCTACGTTTCTCTAACAAACATGAAGATGAGAGCCAAGCCTTTAAAACATAGTCTCAAATAAATAAAATTATATATATTTATTTGCATCAAGCATAAGACACCCACTTTGAATCGCTCTTAAAAATTCAATAAATGCTACTATTCTCGGCAAGAAAAACCTTTTAAAAAAATATTTTTTTGTATTGATAGTGAATAAATTAGAATCTATTGAATAATTTCTTGTAATATAATAGACACCTGTCTGTCATTGTTCAATTAATGAGAAAGGTGGTAAAAAAATTACATGTCTTCACTTGATATCCTCATAGGAAATATTATATTTTGCTGGTCATGTTGATATAGACAGAAAGTGTTTTCATTTTTGGTTTTTCTGCGACCAGAGGTTGGGGTAAAATAGTGATTTTTTCCAAATAAGCAATAGGCTTATGATTTGAATAAAAGAAAATGAAAATATACAAGTTTTTCATATACTTTTTTCATGCGATATTAACTTATAATTATTTATTAGTAAAAAGTTTTTCAGTAATTGTATGTATTGAAGAAAAGGTCATTTTAATGCATTTTTGCAATCCCTATAGTCATTAACTGATCCTCAACGCAATTTCCAACAGTCATTTTTTATAATTTTCAAATGTACTTCTATAAAATTATTTCCTGACTAGCATGGTTAGCCAACAAATATGTCATTTCGAAAATAATTTCATAGATCGCTTAAAGCAAAAATGAAAAAAAAAACGGCGAATGACTAGTAAAATTAGGAGGCTGCGGGTTGCCTATCATTACTTTAAAGTTTAAATGGATAATTAATTGATATTTCAAACTCTCAGTCATTATTTACAGAAGCATTATCAAGTAATGTTAGCATTCTTTGTATTGAAAATCTTTTACTATTGAATATACTACGCCTTTATTTATCAAGCCTTCGGGTGTTTTAAAAGAAAATTTTCAGATAATTTGATATATGTGTAGTTTAAAATGAACATAGTCTTAATTTTACAAGCAGGGCATTTTAGATCCGACGGCCGGTTTGTCCATTGACAATCAAACTGAAGGATTGGGAGATCATGGATGAACCCACAATCCAAGAATGGCAGCAACCTGACAGACACTACTGTTGACTCTAAAGATGAATAAGTTGACCTCTGGCCAAGTCGAAAAAGAGGTGGACAAATCGGCTCTAAGTATACTGTTAAGGAGTGAGCCTTTAAATTACTGTCATAATTGAGTGTTCGAATTCTCTCCATAGTGGCAAATGATGGTGGGAAGGTCAAAAATCTGTCTATTGAAATATAAAATGTCCACAATTTCATTGACGATGAATAAACCAATGAAATATAAAAAACATTATATTTTTATTTAAATTAATTTAAGTTCTTTTACCCTTTGCGTATCTAAAGTTGGATTTAAAATGGTTTCAATTGTCAGCTGACTCTGATGCTAAGTTCAACTGCAGTCAAGTTAACCAGAGCTGAACAAATCGGCCCAAAGATGTATTTTAGAACAATGCAATTTAATAGGAAAATGGGACGGAAATAAATTTGACTTTCAAGGAAATGATCAGCATTGGCTTTGTATAATCATATAGAATAAGAACGTTTATTGTTGACACTCGCATGGAACCTCTAATAAGTTAAGTACCTCGAATTAATGATACAGTACAATATCGTTGAATTTCTCATAGTACTTGTCGCCGTTACATCTTATATGTAACTCACCTACAGAAGTAATTTGCATAGCAAACATGCAACAGCTTAACTACAGCACGTATATACGTGACTCTCGCATAGTGTGCGGCTTTTTAATGGGTATCTCAGTTAGAGACGGGGTCAAAAAAATGCAAGTTACTTGTTACGACCGGAAGGTGGGCGAAGCCCATTGTGTTTAAAAATATCTGAAACGTAGGAAAAATCATTTTCAACCATGATTTATTTTCTTCCTCTGTGTGTTTCAGGATTTTTTTCCCAGGAAAACTCAAGAAGGCAAAGTCGAAGAAAGTTGGTTCGAGTGCTTGTATTTCCAATCGGGAGAATTAATTAGATTTTGGGCTCTCTAATTTTAGAGTCTTCTGTTCAAAAATGCAGAAAATATCATTTTTTTCAAGATATTAAAATAAAAAATATATTTTTCATTTATTAAATTTAAGTTTATTACTAGGGCTACTCTAACTGACGAACATATCTAGTCTTGAAAAAGTTTTTAATTTTTTCCTTCAATTTCTCACTAATTAATTCCAGGGAAAAGTAAGATAAATAACCGGGATTATATGAATGATTTATTTAAAAATTGAAAATTCATAAGAGCTTCTTTTAAGAAAAAATTGCTTCTCTTCTATGTGTTTACTTTTTAATATTCATATCCATCCATAAATACGCGCATCCTAGTTCCTTAAAGTTTCCATATATATCTAAAAATGGGATCCGCGGCCCAGTGCCAGTCCGTAAAAAGTTTATTACTGGGCCGTTACAAGATTTCACTTCAATTTCAATATGCATTTATATTTTTTTTCTCTTATATTATTAACACTAATTAAGTTGTCTATTTATCACTAAATAAATCTAAAAACAAGTTAGTTATTTCAAGTGAGTAATTGGCAAGGTGATTTTTTCTATCTTAGTAATTATTTTTGCATTTAAATTTTGTTTATTGTGAGTATTCATTTTTTAAGAATTTTTTTAATAGTAAGACTTTGATCTTATGAAGTGGAATAGATTTAAATAACAAAAGTTATTTATTTAGATATAAAAACAATAGATACAATAAATTTTGCATAATATATATTTCCATTTAAGAGATTTCACCATTCTTTTGGTTTTTTTAATTATTTTAATTTATTTGTTTTTTTCGTTTCCAAAAAGGAATGGTTTCCCAACCAAGTCAAGATTTTGGTGAAATAATGATTAGATCAATAGCTGTTGAGAGTGGTCAGTGGCTGAGAATATATGATACGAAAAATTAACGATAACAAAAGAAACAGTTTTGTTCTTTAAAATGCGTTAATCAAAAAAATGTACATTTGGATTTGGATTTCTCGCTTTTTAAATTATGTTCAGCGCTGGAAGAAAAAATGGTCCATGATGGAATGCAATTCAAATTTAAAAAAAATATAGAAAATTGCTACGTGATCACAGAATGTTTAACAAGTACTGAAATATTTTCCAGGCGATGTGGATGACATCTTAGGTCTGTTAGTTATACAAAATGTATTAATTGAGTTAATTAAATCACGCAATATTTAATCACAAACATATCTATTTATATTTGTATATATTTGAATTCTATAGATCAGAAGCTTATATATTAATATATTAGTATATATTTGATTTCTGTATAAACTATAAATTTCTGATCATAAATGAAAATGATGGAAAATAAACAAATTTTATAAAATGCAGATGTATGACTTTAAGTTCAATAGTTGAAGACAAATATAATCTCTTGATATATTGTTGGGAATGTTGGGATAAAAGATATCTAAGTTGAAAAATAATTATTAAATGATGTGATTGGTGTTCTTTATTAAATGATGTGATTGGTGTGCATCCTATTTAATTCTAACTAGAGACTCACAGGAATTCGAACTTTTAAAAGTAAATCAAACTAAAATAACATGAATTGTGAGGATTCGTCTATTTTATTTAAGACTTTTTCATGTTCTTAAATTGATTGGTTCTCGTTTGTCTTTTTAACTATTCTTTGATGAAAAATCATAGTTTATAATCAAAGACATTCTTAAATTATTGAGCAAGTTTTATATTAATTCATAGATTAATTCCTGTGAATACATTAATAAAATAAAAAAATAAAATTTATAATTCCAGCAGAAGACACACTCTTTTATTGTCTCCTTCGAGCAAGTTTTAAATAATTTTCCTTGATAAACTATATTCATTTTTTAGCAAAGAGAATAATAATCAAATGTGAAACAATAAATTTAGGAGCTTAAAAGTCTCTAATGAAAATAGACAAAACAATTAAATTATTTATTTAAAGACATGCTAATCCATTTTTATGGTTATTATAAATTTCTTAAAATATGTAATTAAACACAAATTTGAAGTTATTTTTTGACTTGATTTACTTATTAATTTACAAAATTCTTATTCTAAATTATAAGGTAACGTTTTAATATATTTCTTTAATGGTATCATAATATAAAAATATAAAGCCGATAAGAGGGAATAGAGATAAAATTCCAGTTTTGCTGATTAAAAGTAAAATGATAGCTGTCATGAGTATTTGAAAAAGGAGTGAGGTTAATGAAATAGAATAGAATTTTCTCACCTGTTTCTGAAGATGATATCAAAAATGAAAATTGCCAAATGCGGGGTTATATTAATTGAAGAGTTAATAGAGTTGAGGAAGTACACGAGTAAGCAGTCATATATGCCAATGCCAACTGGTTGAAATTGATGTGTTCCAGCTGTGAGCCGTGAGCCGTGAGCAGGCTGCCGAGCCGACCGGCTTCGGCTCCAGTCGGAGGCACTCGGATCTTTCCGAAAGCTCATTTCGCTTTCCTCTTACCTCTTCGGTAATTTTTTTGTTTATTTTTATTTAATATTAAAATAAAAATATTTGAAAATCTAATGCTATATCAATTAATTAAGAATAAACTCATCTTTCATCTGATATATAGAACACTAATAAATACAGAGTATCTTAATTTTTGTATTCTCTAGTATTAAGACCAACTTAAATGATAAATGCTGAAAAATAGAATTTATTTTTTGTTGGATTTGTTCCGTTTTAGCTTCTATATCTAGAGCTTGTATCCATTGGTACAGAGCCGTAGCCAGAGGTTGTTTTCGAGAGGAGGCTTATATGTATACATGGGTGTCCGCAGGGGGGGCAATATAGTGCACCTGCCCCCACCCTGAAATCGAATAAAGAATTTTGTAACAGCCCTGACTTCCGGTCCGGCCTCACTAAACTATGTTTAATGTACCGTGTGTGGTTTTGTATTTAAACTCTAAACACAGTAGAGCTTAAATACAAAAAAGTGTATTCTACTTGTGAAAAAAAAACTCAAAAAAAAAAAAAAATTGATAATGTAATCAGAGTTCAAGTCTTGCCCCCCCCCCCCTCCGAAACTGAAAATTTTTCTGCGACTTTTTCTCTTTATATTCATCCAATTCTTTTTTTTACGAATTTGAAGTTACACTGTTCAAAAAAGTCATCCTTTTTCTGGTTTTTCATTATTTTATAAGGTTTTTTTTTAATTATTGAAATAATAATTTAGAAAGTACATTCATCTTTTTTTACACGAATTTCTGAGGAACGTATCTACCGTGTAAAAAAGTGTTGGATGTACCATATATAAATTCCTGTAATATCAAGTGATAATTGTTAAGGAACAGATATGCACTCTAGGTGAAACATTATTTAATAATAGTTGAATTTAAGTGAGTTTCACAAATAAAACAAAAAAATATTTAAAGATTAGACTCAAGATATTTTGAGGTATGAGCCCTTCTTCAAAATATATTGAGAAAACTGAATACTGCTGGTACAATATTACAAATGTACAGTGAAGTAGTCAGAAAATTTTCATGGTGGGGGGGGGGGTCAATATACAAAGCAAAATTTTGAGTGGAAATTGTTTTTATTAAAACAAACAGGTACTTGAAGAAATTAAAAAAGAACATAATTCTTGATTAAACATATGAAATATATTTAATTACGGTTAGTTTGCTATAAGAAACGGTTTGTCATTGCCGTTACTCATCCCATGAACCCTGCCCTTGGGGGGGTTCTGACCCCCGTGACCACGCCCCTGCAAATATATATATGATAAATGATAAGTGAATGAAAGTAAAAATTCTAGTTTATGAACAATTTAATATTTTAAAGGTATTACTGAGTATCTTGATGCTTCCATAGCGAATGACTTAGGATATGTACACTTATATATATCGCAGCGGATGTGGGAAGTCCTCGCTAGCGTACTTTTGGCCTACCTTTTGCGTTTTGGTGTCCCGAGGGTGCTATAGCCCTCTCTAAGAGCAATCGCCTCAAGATAAGCTATCTTTTGTAATTGAATTTCAATTTGTGTACTTTTTATCGTTACACTAATCGAGAATGATTGTGTATGAATCTATGAATGTATTGTGAGGTTTTCATTTGTCTTTTCCCATTTAGTAAATTTATTTGACAATTGACTTTGAAAAGAGTAATTAATTAAAAAAAATAAAAATAACAGCAAATAAAATCTGAGTTTTGTGAAATAATACAATAATAATGTTCTTAAATTATTTCAAATGAAATATACTAAATAGTTTTTTAACTACTTTTGGTATTATATTTGATATTATATAAAATAACAATTGCCTTTCTTCTGATATAATAGCTTCCTACTTTAGCTAATTGATTTTTTATCGTTTCTTGATGACAATTATAGGAATAAAAAAAATCAAAGAATAACTTTGATCTAATTTTTAATTGGTTAGCGAAGGTAAGGAGAAGAAGAGTTTCCAACTAAGAATTCAAAAAATGACGAAAATATGAAAGTAACGGTAGAAAAGTGCCGATAAGTCAATACTTAGCGCGTAATTAGAAGAATTTAGTTCCTCAAATATTATTGGGTAGGAAAAGTTTATTTTATAATAAAGATGGCCTAATATGCTCATTTATAGAGAACTAAACACTAAAGAAAATATCATCTAGGCTATATATATGACACGAGAAATACCTATATTGATTGAGTCAATGTTTTTTTTTTACTTTCACAATATACAATCTATTTTTTCCTTTTAACAGCTATACACAAATTGTATTGTTCTTATAAATAATAAGAAAATTTTTTAAATTTAATTAATATTAAAAATTCTTGTTGTTTTTTTTATAACGTTGTGATGCAAGACCCGCTAGATGAAAAATTGGATTCCAACTCCAACTCTGTCAAAGATTAATTCCCTCTAAGACATTGTATGGTGTTCATAAAGTGAAAAAATTATGTAAAGAATTGCTTCAAAATTTGAGTTGAAATTCACTATTTCTATAAAATTTACAAATCGACTCTAACTCCACAATCCATGAATTCCACCTGAAATCGGGTTTTAACTTGACGACTCTGGCTCCGACTCCATCGTCTGCCCTATAGACTAGAACAGCGATGCACTAACTTTTTTATGTCCAACTCCACAATTTTCTGTAAAATTTAGATCGCGACCCATACATAGAATTTTTTTAATTAATATTAACATAATTGCTTCTACCTTGTTAGAGATCGAATAAAGTTATATAATGATACCATATATCTATTAGTGTGGTCCTATTTTGGATATTTTCGAATATTTACGCTGACAGAGGATCATATAGTTAGAAATAAATTTAAAAAAATATCCCCCAAGTTTCAAGTCTCTATCTCAATTTTAACCTAGTGCTACACAGCGATCAAGTTTCCCATCTAAATAACATGGGGTTTTTGGCATTGAACGATCAATTTTTTATTCCGGCCAAAGTAATGGTTCAAGAAATTTGAAACTTGTAAACTTTATCCTTATAATAGTAGCTATCCCTCAGAATTTTTACAGATTTTTAGCTATTATAATTTTGGAGTCTATAACTTACTAATACTAAGATTTCTCAGTATTTTATCTAGATGTAACTCCAAAATTGAAATAGCTGAAAATCTGTAAAAATTCTGGAGGATAACTACTATTATAAGGATAAAGTATACAGAGTTTCAAATTTTTTGAACCATTACTTTGGCCGGAATAAAAGATTGATCGTTCAATGCCCAAAACCCCATGTTATTTAGATGATAAAATTAATCGCTGTGTAGCACTAGGTTAAAATTGAGATAGACTTGAAACTTGGGGGATATATTTTTTTGTTTATTTCCAACCATATGAGCACGTGTCACCGTAAATATTCGAAAATATTCAAAATAAAGAGCACCCTAATATCTATTCTAAAATATAGCTTTAATAATTTCATTAGATTCAATTTTATTTGGACTTTTATCTACTGTATTTCTAAGTTAACCAATTGTAAATGTTTGTCTATCATTTTCTTTTATTTGTATTTTATTTGGATCATACTTTTGAAATTTTAAATGTATTTGTCAGATTGATCACGCTATTAGCCCAAATTGTCATTTAACAATCGGATTCAATTCTTGAGGGCGTGAATACAACCCTTCTAACATACAATACAAATCATGAATAACACCTCCGAATAAGTAATTATCATCTCTTCTGGATTTTCTTTTGATAGAAAAATATCTGACTTTTGAATTTAATTAACTAAAAATTACATTTATTGAAATAATGAAATTATCTTTTGTTTTGAGTAGGTGATAAAATGGATCATAGTGTTTACCTTAGAGAAAGACCCTGAGATTATGCACAATGGCTTGTGCGTATGTTCAGTTGACTAACTCGCAGGCGAAATCGTTCAGTTACTTATGCAAGCTATAATATATAAACACTCTTGTAAAATTGCTAAACATGCATGTTATGACTCTCGCATAATTGAAAATTTCTGCCAGTTTAAGTTAATTGAATTCACATTTTTCTAAGGTACTATACATTTTTGCTTAATATCAAAAGCAACCAATTAATAAAATTATTCCGTTTCTAAAAATGTTTTGCAAATATATAAATAGAAGTAACTGAGATATGTAATTTATATATATATATTTATTATAAATTAATTTTTCTATATTAACAGCAAAAAAACTTTAACAATCGCTAATTGTTCTTCACACTTTCTCAATTTTGCTCTAAGTATGGTGTTTTTAGAAAATAATTATTCCTTATAAACATAGTTAATTATATTGAAAGATTTTGTGCCGAGAGTAGCAGAATTTTTATATATTGAAGGAGACAATAAATATCGTTATAAATAAATAAAATTTATAATTCCATCAGAAGACACACTCTTTTATTGTCTCCTTCAATAGTTAATTATATTTTCTAATTACTTCGCATTTAGTTGCAAAAAAAGATTCACAACAACAATCTCAAACGATCAATATTTTGTTCATCAAATCCACCAAAAAAGAAAAACAAATATCGATGTGAAACTTATACTATAAATCAAGTTGAATTTCATTAAATAAAATATAAAAAAGAATAGTACAAAAGCGATGATGTAACTAATGCTGTGGGCCTGTTTCAATCTGAAAACGAAGATCAATTTGGATTAATTTCTATTCAATTTATAAATCATTAACTTCAGTTACCTTATCAGTTTCTTTTGACTTTTGTGGATGGTTTTTAACTGTTCTCCGAAATAAAATAACCTCAGTCCAAAAACAGTATTCTTCATAAATTCGGTCCAATCAATTTTAGAAACATCAAAATTATATTTGCGTTTTTCATCAAAGGGGATTTTTTTCTTTAATTTCAAAGAATTTTTCAGATCAAAATTCCATTCACGACACGTAAAGAAACTCACATGATTCGAGCCTTTTAAATATTTCCGTTGAATATTTATAAGTCTAAAAAAGCAAACACCTTGTTAATTTGAAATTCTTTAATCAAATATAATATATTCATTTATTTTCAATAATGATCAATTTAATATTTCTGGTTCTTTTATTAAAAACCGATCATTATTATTTTTATTTTTTATATAATATTATTTTAAACCCAAAAAGATGCCAAGTCCAAGTGAGATTCGCATATTGAAGGTTCCAACTTAATATTTATATATGTATAATTCTGTTGATTGCGAGGGGTGAACGGCGACCTAATATGTTGTACACCTACTTCCACTTACACTTTCATTTCCAAGTAGAAGACAATAGTTGAAGGGGCATTATTTAATGAATTCCAAAATAATTCCATATAATTCCAAAGACGGTGTACACCTAATTTCATTCGCGGTTCACCCCTCGGTTGATTGTATACTTAAATATGATGTGGCCATTCATATAACTTTTATATACCCCTATCTTCTCTCATGTATTTATATTTATATTATTATTATTTCTTTTATACAACAATTGGACATATAATTGTAATCGTACAGAAAAATTGTGTTTTGCTGTTATTATTATTACATATTACTATATTTTTTATTTAATTTCTCAAAAAGTATTAAAATTATTTAGATGAAAAAAATAAGCGTGATCAAGGCGTTAAGGCTACTGAATATGAAATTTTGTTATTATATATATCATATTTTTAAAACTCACATTATTAAATTTGTATACACGAGCTCGCACACTCAAAGACATTTTGATAAAATTATGAATTTCTCTTAACAGATCAATTTTTCTAAGATCACTATAAAAGAAGTTTTTTAGTCCTTAGTGTAGTTATTGAACTCATTTTTGTTTTTGTTTTTTTTTTCAGAATAGCTTTAGTTGCTTTGGAGATTATTGAAAAAAATGAAGCAAAAACACTACTTTTTTCCTGAACAAATTCAATAATTATGGGGTATTAGAGGAGCCGGATTTCAGCCAGTCAAATTTCATTTTACGAGGTCTGAACTTGGGCCTCCTGCTCCATCATCGTCATCAAGACAACGATGAAGCAGTGATAGCTAAATGGACTATGGTATTTGAGGTTCAAAAAAATAACAACATTTGACGATGATGCATATAGTAAAGTATAAAATACTAACCTATTGTTTTAATTATAGATTATATAATTGTGAGAATAGTGAATCTCAAGAAAAACAAACAAACAAACAAATTGATTTGATCCAAGGACTACTCATCGAAGTCACCTTAATCTAGATTGTGTCCTAATCCTGACCAATATTTTATGATAAAGTACGAATCAAAGGAACTAGAATTATTTTATTTGTATTATCAATGGAATTATTTTTGGCCATATGAATAGTTAACTAAGTGTTAATTGATTTAAAAATTAAGCTCACTGAAGTAGTTAGTAATTTGACAGAATTTTGGCAAGATATCTATTTGTAAGATCAAAAAATATAGTATTTCATCAAATTAATAAACGAATTTAACATTGAAAAACTACTTTAGTGAAACCCGAGGGGTGAACCGCGACCTAAAATGGTGTACACCTACTTCCAATTCCACTTTCATTTCCAAGTAGAAGACAATAGATGACAATAGATTAACTAATGAATTCCAAAGTAATTCCAAATAATTCCAAAGGCGGTGTACACCTAATTCCAATCTCAGTTCACCCCTCGGTGAAACCCCTTCCTTAAAACAACAACAAAAAAGATTTAATCAATAGGTCATTTTGAAGATATATAAGTTTTACTGTAGTATATATACAATGAAAAAATTGAGCGCCATTAATTAAAATGATTAAATTTAGTGTATTTAAATATATACTTACATTGGTTTATTATTAAACATAAGTAATAATAAATCGTGAATTGCCGCTGGTAATAAATGCCAAAGAAAATAGCATATCATAAAACGAGTATGACTTTTTCTTAATTGAAGACGAGGAAACCACAAAATCGTTTCACTAGGACTTTGATGAATGTATTCACTCACTAAATCTGCATATTCACCCCACGTAATGGGATTCGTATTTGTAGAACTTAGGTGAAAAACACGTACGGTACCGTTACTATAAAAATATAATATTAGATTAAATGCATATACTAAATATGATTTTAATAAAAGAAATGAATTCAAAGAGTATATGGCATATCAAGGTATTAATTGGATACGTTAATTTAAATTTAAGAACAAAAAAGCGATATCTTGTATGAAAATTAGATATTCTTAATATTGTAGGTTACATAGTTTATTTTTTATAATACAAGGTACACCGCTTCCATGTATTATAAAAATCCAACTATGTAATCTACAATATTCTTGATTTTTTTGCGACCAAACTAAGTGAAATTAAATATTGAAATAAAAGACCTCAAAGTGTGAAAAACTCAAGAGAGGAATGCAATTCTTGATCTTATATGAATATAATGTATACAATATAAAATAAAATATTTAATTATAAAATAAAAAATGCCTAGTGCCCCAGAATAGATTCAAACCATCATCAATTTTAGGTTAAAAATAAAATGAGAGAGTCTTCTGTTTTTTAAATAAAATTAACTAGAAGTTACATTCTAATCTCCCAAGAGGAAACATGAAGAAAAAGACATTATATATTTTTCAAAATTTTCAATGTATAAATCTTAATTTGTAACTAATTTGAAATATTTGTGATAGACTGATGATGAAGGCAATGCCTTCGAAACTATAGTCTCTAGAAATAATTAAAAATTATTTTATTTAAAAAACAGAAGACTCTCTCATTTTATTTTTAACCTAAAATAAAAACAATTCTGTTACCATCGACAGTGAAATCTTTTATTCAACTAATAAAAAACATCATCAATTTGTTTCTAACACAACTCATAAGCATATCTACACGAAAAATATTTCAGCAAAATTTTCAAGCTAGAATCATCCTAGTAAGCATTAAACTATGTAAAATATAATATTTTGTAATTTAATTATCTTCAGATAAATTCAATTTCTTAATTAATTTTAATATATAATTATTTATAATAAACTATTAGTCAGCTTTAAAATAAATAAAATGATTATTAATATAAATGGAATTGAAAAAATTGTTCATTTATACCAATATTATAACATAGCCTTAAAATCTCAGTAAAATCATTTAAAAAAATGATGTTTTCTGCATAGTTGAACTGGGGGGTCTTAAAGCTAAAGAGTCCGAAATCTAATCAGTTCTCCACATTGAAATCACAATCATTTTGGCACAAAAACAAACTTTCTATTACTTTTGAATGTTGTGTTATCGTGGGTATCGAAATCAATGCAGATACACATACAAACAGACATAAGAAAAATAGTCGGTGAAAATCATTTTTGGACATTTTTAAACATAATAGGCAAAAAAAGAGTGAATTCAAAACGAGAGTTGCCCTCGGGTTTACCAACTAATAAAACAATAAGTTACCTTGAATTTGACACATCCCAGGCGCTCGTTAATACGAGATTGGTGACCAAATCTACTGGCATAAAATCGCACCGAAGGTCAGGTTGAAGATTGGCGTATCGAAAAATCCCCTTCATACAACCTGCGACAGTAGCGAGAGCGCCGTTGTGCACGTTGTCTACCCATCCAGACACAGGATCAGTCCAAGTACCTAAAACTTTAGTCGACATTGAAGATGTTAATTATTATTGTTTTAGATTGAAAAGTTCACCTTTATCTAATTGAATAAAATTCGTTCTCTGCCAAATTTAACAATGTAGCTACTTAATATAAATTAAAAGTATTTTCTTGGAGTCAGGTTGGTAAATGATATTGAAGAAATGATGAAGAGACAACCCAAGGATAATGAAAATAAAAACAAAAACAAATTTCGGATAAAATAATTATTGGAACCTCATTTTCAATCTTTTAAAAACCGATATTTCGGAGGATTTTCCCTCCTTCTTCAAGACTTGAAAGCGTCAATATGAAGGAATAATCACTATCTTCACGTCTCCTTTAAAAGTGCTTGTTTGGTGTTATCGTTTCCCATTAAAATCAATCAAGGAGACAAGAAGGAGGTGGTTACAAGCTTCCTTCATTGACTGTTTTGAGCCATCCATTACATTCGATGGCATTAACAAAAAGGTCCTCCGATATGTCGGTTTTTTAAAGATGAAACTGACGTTCATGGGCGTACTAAGGGGGGGAAGCAATACCCCCTCCCCTACAAAACTCATTGCCCCCCTAGAAAAATCGAAACTTCATTATCACGAAGCATCACTTATGTATTTCTCATTAAATTATTTCGTTACTTCCAAAATTTGTCAATTTCACTAAAAAGTTTGACGAAAAACATAGGATCACGTTTTATTTGTTCAGACATTCACGATATTCGCGGGCGAATATCTCAAAAAACATAAGGAATAGAGAAAATTTAAATGAATGCAATCTTGTAGGAAATTTTATAAGCTTTCATTTTGCTAGAAGTAATTTTTTACCTACGACCCACCGTTTTTTAGATATAAGCAAAACCAAAAAACTCGACATTCCCCCCCCCCCCTCCCAACACTAAGCCCGGTACCTAGGATGGGGATTTTAGTATTTTTACCTCGTAACAACTCCAAACACATTCTTTAAGAAAAAATTCTAACCTCTTCCATGTTTTCTATAACACATTCGGTGACTTGACTATTTATAAATATAGCGCTGTTTGAATTTGTTTAATATAATCGTATTATTAATTATTTTATTAATTTATTATATGACATTATCGTATATTTCGATATATTGAATTTTAATATATTAAAATATATACCAATGTTGTATGCATTGAATAAACTTGATGAATCAAAAAAAAATGTTATCCTTATGCCAATCTCACCATATAAACAGACAAAAGAATTATAAATTAGAAAGAAAACGATCTTATTTTATTGATTCTATCTATCTGATGGTTCACAGTAACTTTCTAATATAAAAAAATAGGATTTCAATTAAGAGTTTCGTAGTTTAAAAGAAATTTTATGAAAAGATCTAATTTCTTCTCTGCCGGAGGCGAATCAAATAGAAATGCTAAAAAGTTTTATTTTTATCTCATTACATACCTAATCAAATCTTTTGAAATTTCATATCTGTCTGTTCTTTCCTTTTATCTTTTATAGAAATTATTTTTTATTAAAATATTTTCATTTTAAAGGGTTCTTTATTTGAAGCCTAATTTGAAAAACACGCTAATAACTACTTTGAAATAATTTTTAAAAATATTAAATTAATTAGATATTATAAAACAATTAATTATTAATAATTATATTCAATTTTGAACGAAATTGATTAAGTACTTTTTGAGATAATGGTCAAAAACCATCTGAACCGTCAAAAAATGAAGTTTGATGAGAAATTTCGTTCTAGAAATAGGCTTTGAAAAATAATCAAAAATTTCATATGAAAAGAAGCGTTGACTTGTGACATGGTGATGATTTTAAAATTGTCCTTTTTTGATGGTTCAGATGTTTTTTGACCATTTTCTCTAAAAGTACTTAATCAATTTCGTTCAAAATTAAATATAATTATTAATAATTAATTGTTTTATTATATCTAATTAATTTCATCTTTTTACAAATTATTTCAAAGAAGTTATTAGTGTTTTTCAAATTAGGCTTCAAATAAAGAACTCTTTAAAATGAAAATATTTTAATAAAAATATCTTTTTATAAAAGATAAAAGGATATAACAGACAGATATGAAATTTCAAAAGATTTGATTAGATATGTAATGTTCTCATTAGAAAAAAAACCTTTTGGCATTTCTAGATGATTCGCTTCCGGCGAATGAAGAAATTGGATCTTTTCATAAAATTTCATTTTAAACTACGAAATTCTTAATTGAAAATGCTATTTTCTTATATTAAAAAAGATACTGTGAACCACCAAATAGATGAAATCGATCAAATAAGATCGATTTCTTTCTTGTTTATAATTCTTTTGGTCTGTTATATTGAGAGAATTTGTCCCCAACAGAGGAGACATTTGTTATTGATTCAAGTTCATTCACTCTACATACAATATTGGAATATCTTTTAACTCGTAAAATAGTTTGAGACTTTTCACTCATATGAACTGTTCTGTTTCTTCCATACGGTCATTATATAAATTTGTGTTACTCAAAGGGTTAGGCAGTAAGGTTAAATTATGTAGAAAGTTAGATAAGCTCTATTGCTCTAGATATTCAACCTATAAAAAAACTCTCAGGAAGTATCATTTTGATAATTTAATATCATAGAATAATGGATATTATATATAATTAGCTCAGATCAATATTTCAGTAACTAGAAAGGATTTTAATTTCAATATTTAGTAATTTTTCTTGGAAAACTAAACAACATTTTAGGAAATTATAATCGGTTTAATATAAAGGTGACTCTGAATGTGAAAATTTTTGTCGGAATCCGAGTCATCAACCAAGTACATTATTTTGTTATTCAAAAAATTATTTGAACAATTTATTGGGCTTCAATTCTTATACACTTATTGAAAAATATTTAAATTCTTATAATTCGAAAACCATTGATTTTACCCCAGTCGTCTAGTGGAAGCGACAACGCGCTACGGAGATTAATTATCAATTGGAGTAGAGTAGTATTAGTAGTAGTATTTAGTAAATATAGTATTGGCTCATGGTCCCTCTGAGGTGCCGTAGCGCGTTGTCGATTCCAGTGGACGACCGGCCTTAGAGATTTTTGTTAGAAATTTAATGTAGTTTAATAAAGGTCATTATAATCAGGGGCGGACCATTTTACTCATTTTATTTACTCATTTTTATGTAAATAAAGAGAATTTTTATGCCAAGTTCGAGCATTACTGCTTTATCCTTTTACTGACAAAAAAATTGCCAAATCGCAAAAAATTTGTCGAAGGATACCTACTGAGTCTTGAAAAAAATTTCACTTTTACTTTCTATCTCCAATTTTGGTTTCAAAAATTTAAAATAAACGTATGAAAAAACAGACATTCCGTTGAATTGATAACCTCCCTTTTTTCAAAGTCGGTTAAAAAGAAATTACATCATCTCTCTTCCTTTCTTTTGTTGTAGGCGAAGAAAGAAGAAACAAGAGAGTCAGACATTTTAGAAATGCTTGCTACTTTTGCCTAGTACACTACGTACATCTATTTTTTTCAGAATAAAGTCTCTGTTCCCTGTTTAACGAATAAATCGGAAGATATTTAATTAGCATAGGCACATACTTACCAATAGTTGGTCTTACAATAGCAACACGTAAATCGCCACATTCATTTGCTAACATATTCTCAGCTAATTGTTTTGAAAATGTATACGTATTTGGGTGGACACCTAGAAATCTGAAAATTAAGATAATAAAACGATCAATTCTTACAAAAAACTTGACTTATTATTTATTGTTTATAAGGGGATGAAGAATGTTTCGGAAATATTTTTAGATTTTAAGTTATGTTTTTGAAACAAAAATCGTTTTTCACTAGTTTACTGCCCCACACGGCCCACATTTAAACATATTTAAATTTGAAAAAATACAGCCTGATTCTGCGTAATAAGATCTTGTTAATGATAACTTTCATCCTCGGGATTTAATTACCGAGAATAAAAATATTTGTACTTTCACATTTATATTCATAGAATATAATGTGAAGTATTGCGATGCCCTGTCTGGGTCCTAACTCTTTGAGAGTTTGTATCTCAGAGATGAAAAAAGTTATTTATTTTCGACCCTAAAAAATTTTTGGCCCAAATTTGATTAAAATTTTAATATAATTTTTGATTTCGAGAAAAATCAATGCATATTATGGTAACTTGTAGATTTTATGTCTGTATCTTTTCAAGTCCTCAAGCGACAATACTCTGATATACGAACGGATAAACATTGTAACGTCACTAAAAGGGTTCGTTTTTATTTTTCTACGAAACCTTAAAAATAAAATAATTAGGACCATGCTAATTTCATGTTTCTTTAGAATGCGTGTCATATGTAATTTCCATTAATCAGAAAGAAGTTGTTTACGGCTAAGTGAGACAAGGTAGGTAAATGAGCATGCTGGACCCACTTCCTGAGTTTAAATATCGTCAAGTACTTTCAAGATATCTTTAGCTAGAATGAGACAGGTTCTTAGTATTATATAGGGCAAGCAACTGTAAATGAAGTAGTTTCAATAGTTGCCCGTAAATGGACACAAAACGGAGACGTGACACCAGAGCATATCCTTCTTGTTGGTCTATTGGTGTCGAGATAATGGTCCCGTAAAAATATACATAGAATATTCTAAATTATACTTTTAGTATTAAAAGAAAAAATGTTTACATTTTTTTATATTAGCATTGGCAAAGAGGATTTGATCGATATGCAAAGATAAATCAAAAGTTGAATCTGGTTTTTTATTCACGTAGCATTAAACCATTACCTACCTCAATGAATAAGATATTTTCCTAGCACATATTCTACATGAATATAAATAAATGTCAACAATCTAATTAAAATTATTAACATATTGATTAGAATATGTTTACTTTAGGTTGTTTTCAAGATTGTTGTGAATAAAAATTTAAGGAAAAAGTTTTTTAAGGCTCAATAAACTAACCGCAAATTGTAGTGATTTGGCAATTTTTTGTTAGTGAACGGCAATCCAGTTTATATTAATAATAATACAAATCGGGTGCTCAATTAATTTTTTCTTTTCAAAAAATAATAAAATAATTTTCTAAATATGTAAAATTAAAATAAGAAATTATTGATTACATTATTTAACTTACGCAACTCAAATTGCTTTAATAATACAAATATTTATCTGTGTCAAATTTTACTTCATAACTTACAACAGTTCGATATCTCACAATATAACATTTTTTTTTATTTTTATTTTACAGAAAGTTATAAAGATAAAAAAAATAATCAATTCTTTGTTTAGGAAATACAAACATTACGGAAACAGATCGAACTTTCTAGGACTTTCCATTCTTGAGTTATTGTGGGTATCAAAATTTAGACAAGAGAGAACACGAAAAAAATTGTCTGAATTTAACAAAATCATCAGACACCCTATCAAAAATAATACCAATCTTGTAGAAAACTTCATTGCAGCATTATCTTGTAAAACAACCGTATTTTTACAATTCATTACTGTGCTTGATTATTGTTATTTCTACAATTTTAGTGTCAATTTCTTAACTCTATTTCCTGAAGTTTCAATTTCATCCAATCAAATTTTATTTTCTAAAAATTTAAGACTAATATCTCTTTCACAATTACTATATCTGTGATGAATTAAATTGTAAGTGATTAATCTCAGAAATTGATTATATTTCAATTAAAACAAGATTTTCTCATGGTTTTTAGAAATCTTTAGAAAAATAAAAAGGAACCTTGTTATTGTAGCTATTACGATGTCTGTCAGATCATTGAAACGTTAATATTATTAAATTAGATATACATACAATTTATATGGATTCATTCTACCCTAATTCAAAAATTTTAATTAATAATTATTGTGGGGATGATCGAATTTTTTAGGGGACGAAAATAAAAACAAAAATTATATCCCTGGATGTAGATATTAGAGATGTTACGGTCGGAATTTCCGATTTATTTTACACCTCCGACTCGGATAATTTTGAATCGGAGGTTGTAACGAAGATCGAAAGATTCGACTGCGACCAGCCAGAGCCCCGAACCTACAAGTTTTGTCTTGTCGACCGGGGAATATTTTTCTATTGTTGCATGTTACTTAAGTATGTGTTTTATTATTTATATTTGACTGATTAAAGAGACTGATTACTGAATTATATTTCTATTATATCATTAGGCCTGCTATTAACAGTTAGTTAAATACATCTCTCTCTACTCCGACTCCGCCTCCGACTCTGACAAATCAAATTTAAAAATCTCCGATTCCAACTCCGGTTCCGGTACACCTACCTCCCTAACATCCCAGTAGATATCAATGAACAAATATCCAAATATAATATAAGTCATCAGGTATAATACGGCTGTATTTTTAAAATTTATTTATAAATTCTCAACTATTTTCTGACTGCTGTTGAAAACATATCTCGTGACAAGTTTGCATCCGTGGTACAAAATTTGCCATTTCTATTTCATATTATGTTATATATCAACGGCATTAGGGGGCCGAGTTGACCAAATACCGTTCGCGATCCCGGAGTAAAAGCCCCACGTTGAAGCCCGGCTTTCTATAAAAAATTATCCGGCTATAATGTGGCACTTGCACTAATTTACATTGAATAAACACTCACAAAAAACATAAGTAAAATTACCATACATCATAGGATCTGGATAAATGGACACGAGTATCTGAGTCTACAAAAAATCAACGGTCTTGGCATGTTAAAAGCACTGATTACTTTATGATTCGCAAATTAGGTAAAGCCGAGGGGTGAACCGCGACTTAATATGCTGTACACCTACTTCCACTTGTACTTCCAAATATTTCCAAGTACTTCCAAATATTTCCAAGTACTTCCAAATATTTCCAAGTACTTTCAAATATTTCCAAGTACTTCCAAATATTTCCAAGCACTTCCAAATATTTCCAAGCACTTCCAAATATTTGGAAGTACTTTCAAATATTTCCAAGTACTTTCTAATATTTCCAAGTACTTCCAAATATTTCCAAATACTTCCAAAAGGTGTACACCTACTTCCAATCGCGGATCACCCCTCGGGTAAAGCAAAATTCGTGATCTTGTTCTTAGCTGTAAACACAGTGTTTTGTTTGTTTTGTAGTGAAGTCTAAAAGGAAACACTAAGTCTTACAAACTATTTTTTCCAAACTAATTGTATACACATTAAGATATTGCCTGTACAGATAATAATTTAGCCAATTAAATATCATTTCATACCGGATCTTAATTGAATGCCTGTCTAGTATTTGATCATATAAGTTATATTGTATTTACCTTTTTGTGGCACTATCTACTTCTTCTCGAGATTTTGTAGAAACATAATCCATCATATAACGATAATTATATTCGCTAGGATAAATTTTCTCTTCCATTAGTTCAAGAGGGGCATCCACATTACAGTAGGCAGTAGAAGTATATACTAAGCACTGGAAGTAGTAAACGTGTTATAATTAAATATACTAAAAATTTATTTCACAATATATAACATTAATGGATTGGGTATTGATTCACATGAATTAATTTATGAATTATATTTATGAATCATAAATTAATTCCTGTAAATCAATTGTAATAGACTGATGAAGAGGGCAAAGCCCTCGAAACTATAGTCTCGTTATAAATAAATAAAATTTATAATTCCAGCAGAAGACACGCTCTTTTATTGTCTCCTTCAATTATATTTGTTATTAATAAATACAACGATTGGTAAGTGTAGGTAAGTTCGTTTTGTTGTAATAGTAAACTGATCACTTCAAAAACGAATGGCATTCAATCGGGTATTTGAACCCATGAGAGACTAGACATTGCTGTTATTTTTATTATTACCAGCACTTCAATGGCCGAATCCCTTAAATCATTATCATATCAAATCAAATAAACCGCAACGGATCGTTGCTAAACTTTATTCAATGTACTATCTTATTATAGGGTAAAGTACTTTAAAATATAATTTTACAAAAAACTTTATAAGACCTTTTTTGTGGTTCTTAAGGTACTTAATTACAATATTAAATTGCATAAAAATTGGTTTAGCCATTTTCAAGATATTTAGAAAAAACTAAAAAAAGTCTGAAATAAATGTTTATATGGTAGTCAGATATGTACTAAAAACTAATCAGCGCTTCACATTGTTAAAATAATGGTAGGTTTTCAATTTCATTTCAATCGGTTTAACGGTGTGGAAAAAATCGTGGACGAAAAAATGGAATATCCAACCATTCTTCCGCACAGATTAAATGAAAAAACGCACTTTTTGGCCTCTGGACGAGACCCCATGTAATTTTTTGAAAAACCGGTACTTGCTAAAATTCAACCTAAATGAATACTATAATTTGTGACTTAGGGCCGTGGGTTCCGTAGTCTTTACCTGAAGACCCTTTGAAGTCGCGCTTGCCGCGAGACCGATTACAATACTTTACCCATGCTTCGCATTGGATAAAGTAAAAATATATATCAGTTATTTGCCTAATTTGTATCTATCTAGAATTCTTTGATAGTTTCTGTAATTCATTTTCTTTTTTATCTCACGCATAGATATACTAGATCTCATGGGTACTGAACGTCCCCTCTCCCTGGCACCCAGAAATCATCTAGTATATTTTAAAATTTTACTTAACTAACTTTTATTCTAATATTTTTTATATTAAAAGCCTAAAATTATTATTATTTTTTTAGATTTTGTGTATTTGCTTGACCCCTCAACTGATTCAAAAACGAGTGGATTGTATAAAGACGAAAATTTCGTTAAGGTAGAATGATGTAGGTTCTAGGTGAAACATGTTTGAAATGTAAAAATGAAAATTTAAAATATAAACCCACCTAGTAATTTATATTTTAAATTTTCTTTTTTACATTTAAAAATGAAAAGTCTACTTTAAATAAAATTAAAAACTTTATCAAGACTCAGTACTTTCGCTCTTCTTCTAGAGCCATAAATATAAATAAATACCTATACAACACTATTAATTTATTTTTAATAAGAAATAACTTAGGTTGTACTTTGCATGATGTAAATAAACATATAGGTATATAGCTTTTAAGGAATTTGGTGTTGGTACTTGGTGAAACATTTTTTAAAAATTATTGGATAAAAATACTTGGTAGGTTTCACATTAAGATATAAAAAAAATATAGGTATATATAAAAATTTTTGTTAGAAACTATAGTTTCGAAGGTTTTCATCATCATCCTTTTATGAAAGATATTAATTTGCCGATGGTAATAGATTCAAATTTACTAGAAAATCATAAGATGATGTCATCTATTATATCCGATGGAATGGAATATTACTGGCACTCGGGTTCGATTCCCGAGGGGTGAAAAACAACCCCTCTGACATATAATTAAAAATATTCCATTCCATCGGATATAATAGATGACATCATCTTATGATCATCCTTTTAATTAGAAATATTCTGTCTGTGGTTCATGGGTTCAAATACTGGAATGGATATAGGTAAATTCGGTTTATTATAATTGTAAGCTGGTCACTCTATGAACGAATCATGCATTAAGCTGAGTGCAACCTCATTTCTCCTCAATAATCAACAGCTCTGATACTCTCGGCAATCCAATTATTTTCAATTTTTTAATAATTTATTTTGAACTGAATTACCGAGTAAACTTAGATAACTTAATTACACTAATCCAATCCAATTCTAACGTCTGTTCATCTTATAAATTCCCAATTAGATCTGTAGAAATTAATGAAATTACAATTTTACTTATAATTTATTGATTGCGCCCTTGGCATCTGATTCTTTTCAAAGGATAATTGTCCTTTTAAGGTTTGAGGCATCCAGACTTACGTCATCAATTACTACTTTGCTTTATTATATGACCTTTCACAGCAAGGAGAGAGAACGTCTTCTCACCTTACTTATTGAAATATACAATTAATAGACATCATTAAGTTGGAACTCATTTGAATTATTCCAAAAAACTAAAAAAATTTTGATAGGATTTATGTTTTATAAAAAAATAAAAAATAGAATTCGTCAAAAGATGAAACCAACCTTGAGCTCCTTCAAGGATTTGCAGACCTCTAAAACGCGATATGAGCCAATAAGATTAATGGTGATAGCCGAGTGAAGAGACGCATTAAAGTTGATGGAGGCGGCAGCATGAAAAACGATCGAGACGTTTTCAAGAAGGTCGAGGCTCGAGGAATCAAGGCCCAAGTGCGGAAGCGTCAGGTCCCCGTGCACAGGCACCACTTTGCTCAAAGTCGCGAACTCGTGTCTCTGAAAAAGCTACAAAACAATTCTTCCTTTACTAAAGTATATATACAAATAAACATGGGAGGCGTCGGAAATTAATTTAGAGGGAGAAAAAATAAACAATCACTTTATAATATATAAGTTGGAGTTGGTGGTGTTTCACACTGAGGAAAAATAAAATAATATGAGTGCAACGGTATATCACTCGCATCCATAATAAATATTAAGGACGTTCCCTAATAAATCGATTTTCTTGCAATCCTTTTAAAACTTTGAATACATATATTTATAAATGTCGTTTATACGTAGAATTTTTTTTTCACTAGTCCTTGCGGCACTAAATTTATAAATATTGACCATTGTAATTTTATTTTATTTTATTCGATATACGGGAGTTATCCCAGTTACAATATACATTTTTATACAATAAATCAACAATTTAACAAAACTAAAATACCAATTTATAGTCTAAATTATTTTTATAGAGAAAAGTTTGCGGAATTTAACATAATGTAATGCATTTATTTCTATTATAATTATATTATTTCATTTAAATTGAGTAGGTAAACAATTATTTTTATAGAGAAATTTAACAGAACAAAAGTCACATTAATAGATAGATAAATAGTACACAGATAGATACATACAAGTGAAGCTAATATAAAGCATGTAATAATATAATACAATCTATCGACATTTAATCGTAGCGTGAGCAATATCTTTTGATATCCCTCACACCACATGAAAAGAAGTCCAATTGTGAGGGTTTGCCTTTAGCATCACTCTATTCAGCCCTGTATTTTTTGAATAATTAGTATTACAAATGGGGATAAAAAGGTTTCGACAATGCGACTGTAATATTGAGGTACTTTGAAATTAATATATTGGAAAATTTCACAACAATCAATCAGACCATTCAACAGTTTGTGGCACCATGGGAAAAAGGGAGAGTAATGATGTTATCTATGTTTGATAGAACCAAATCGAGAATGTTCTCAGAGCAATTGGGGACGTTATTATGTTGTGAGAGTTGATGGAACTTGAGGAATTCCACAAAACTTATGTGCTCATTAGGTCTAGTTGGATTAATCTTTAGTGGTAGTGTTTTACATAGCCAGTTTATTTCTGGTAGATTATAATCGCCCAGGAATATATATTTATAGTTAGAATATTTTGACATTAATATTTCAATTACTTCTAAGTGACTATTGTAAGTATCATTTTTAGAACTGGGAGGAATATAAGCACAACCAACAATAATTTTTATATTATTTATAATTATTCGGACAAAGAGATGTTCTATATTATTAATACTGATTTTAATTTGTTGAGCTGCAAAATTCTTCTTCACTGCAATGAGTACACCTCCTCCTCTTGAGAATTGACTAGTGTTGGGGGTCCTATCACATCGGAATATTGAGTAGTTATTTAATCCAAGTTCTGCCGATGATATATCTTCTGTTAGCCATGTTTCACTGAATGCAATTATGTCGAATTCCCAGGTTGGTGCTATTGCTCTCAGGTAGTCGAGTTTTGTCCTCAAACCTCTCACATTTTGGTAATAGGTTGAGAACAAGTAGCTTCCCCGTTTTTTTGAACATTATCATCGATGATTTTTGGATGTCCGTTAAAATATTTAATTTTTAGGTTTTTTCACCAGAGTCAGTTCTTTTTTGCATTTCCATCCATAGTGATTTCATAAATTCTCTTTCGATTATAGTTTTTTCTTTTTTAATAGTATAGTCTTTAATTTCATTGGTCTCTGTTAATTTAGATCTATTGAAAAACATGGATCCAGCGGAATTAGCGTTATCAAATATAAACTATTATGTTATTTTTGCGCCTCACTCTTTCTTCGAATTCACCAATGAGCTGATCTGCATGAGATAGATCAGGTTTAGAATAATTCACTAACCTGTTTAGTAAGCTCGTCTAGTTTAGTTTTGAGTCCCAGATAATCATTTCTTTTAGAAAAACAAGCAGAACATTGATAGCAAACCCTCTCTGAACTTCTTTTTGATTTCAGGATGCCAAGTTCTTCTTGAGTTATTCCAGTACACTTAGCATGAGCATATTTAACACACGCACCCTATCCCAATTGATGTTAAAGCGACTGTTTCATTAAATAACAATCGTAATTTTCTTGATTTATTTTGAAAAACTGAGAATCATTAACTGAAGATATAACAAATATTTTCCTGTTAAAATAATTGTATCAAGCGGTATTCGCTTCGTATGAAAAATGTTAAAAGTTAGGTACTTTTGATGGTTTTCATTTTTTCTCTCATGACATGGCAATTGAGAGATGACGACTTGGCAACGTCGCACTAAAATCACACAATTTTTCCAAATCTAAAATACTTCTGCACCTGGTGCATTTGAGATTTTTAGCTAATTCTCTCAACCTAACTATACTGTTCTCATCTGGAATTTCGTATTGAGATGTTTCATGAAGTGTTTTTTTTTATTCTTTGTCTTTTAGCGTCGGTAAGAATGTAATGTTGCCAGATCCAAGAAACGACGCAGTGAAAATATTTTTGCCTTTCTGAGCATGTGAGAGTAGGGGAAAGAGCGAACTGCATCTGAGCTATATTAGGGAACGTCCTTAATTAAAACAGGAATAGTAGAGAATTGGACAATATATAAAAAAATATAAATAACAGAGTTTTTATTAAATGGGCCAGACGTTTCTTCGATTTATTTCGACTTCCTCACTGACCCATCTTATTATCGGATCTTCTCCCAGGCCAAAACTGGGGCCATCGTAATTCAATGCTTAGGCAGAGAATTAGGAAAAAAATGGTTTAAAAAGAAGCTGCTAACTTCTTTTAAGTGGTTCGATTCCATTAATTTTTTTCCTAATTCTCTGCGCAATCGCCGAAGCATTGAATTACGATGCCCCAGTTCACTCACTCTTTGTCAAAAGACAATTTCACTATGCGACGAAACATCTTTAATCTTTTTTATTATATCTACAATACATTCTTGGCCTCAATTACTCAACAATATTGAACTTTTTTCCTCTTTTAATAATTGAAAAATCAAAAATGTATGTTGTTTTTAAACAGACATGGCATTTGCAAATTGAAACTGAAAAACAAAATAAAATTTTTATAAATTTTTGATTTTTCAATTTTTAAAAGGGGAAAAAAGTTCAAGGCCAAGAATGTATTTTAGATATAACAAAAAAGATTAAAGATGTTTCGTCGCATAGTGGTATTTTGACAAAGAGTGATAAGATGGGCCACTCAGGATGAAGAATTAAATTGTCTGGTCCATTTAATAAAAACTCTGTTTTTTATTTATTGTCCAATTGGTCTCTGTGACTTCACTATAGGGATGAACAAATGGGAAAAATATATCGACATATATCGTATCGATATTTACAAACAGTATTGATATCTGTCGAGAGTATCGGGGAGAAAATATAGGTATATCGATATTTTTCATAAAGCTAGTAATTGTCTAAAAGTATTCACAAAATATATCAAAATATTTAAGTAAAATTCGGAAAATTAAAGACACATTTAGAAATTATAGAAAGTTTTAATCATTTATAACATCAAAGAAATCCTGCCGCCACAAAAAATATCGAATTTGACACATAAATTGATACTCGCAAAAAATATTGATTATCAATATGTCGAGATTAAAAATATCGAAATACAGTCGATTTTCGATAATTCGAAATCTAAGAGACTACAAGAAAAATTCGAATTATCGAGACTTCGAATTATCAAGAAGTTTGAATTATCGAGAGGAGAGAAAAAATTCGAATTATTAAGAGTTTTTATTATATTTTTGAAAATATGTATGAGCTTACATATATTTTATATATAGCCTCAAGTAAAAAAGTAAAACGATAAAAAAGAACAAAAAATTACATATGTATTAACATTGCAATAGATAATAACATACCTAATTAAAGAATTAAGAATAGTTTTCTGCTAGGAAAAATTCGAATTATAAAGAGGGAAGTGGCCTAGTTCGAATTATAGAACGTTCTCTTCCCCTCTTGTTATGAAAATGATTTCGAGTTATCGAGCGTAACAAAATACACAGCATTTTTTTAGATTTACCGAAGTTAGCATCTGAAGATTTCGAAAACTTCGAATTATCGAGAGTCGATTGTTTTATGGAAAAATATGGATATTTTGATATATCGATTTATTTTGCCGATCCCTAGACTTCATACGAGCACGACGTGTTCTTTAGTGTAGCCCGAGGTGTGAACCGCGACCTGATATTGTATACATCTACTTCCAATTCCACTTTCATTTCCAAGTAGAATAAAATAGATGAAGGGGCATTATCTAATGAATTCCAAAATAATTCCACATAATTCCAAAGACGGTGTACACCTAATTCCAATCGCGGTTCACCCCTCGGTGTAGCCCCATCTGTACATACTACATATCTATACATCTCTGCTTCTTCCACCCCAACCCCCAGTCTATTTAAAGTGCTCCAGTCAGGCCATGGTAGATCTTTGCCCGAGGGAGTTTTTCTTTAATTTCATTGTCACCGCATTCCGCAGACCATAATGAGATTCGCTACAGTGGTGGCGTTGCACTTATAGCCTGCGATGTCCTCATGAAGCTCTTCCGGGATCTAAGTCGGCTGGGACCCTTTGTGTGCTTTAAATGAAAATAACTTATACGAACATGAATTTAGGTCATTTATCAAAGATTTTATTAGATGTCCCCTCGGGAGTCGAACCCAAGCACTAGTAAGCTTTCTGGGCAACTAGTCAGATCCTTGAGACCATCATCTCCAAACATGCAATATATAACGAAAGCCAAGTATTTTCACTCCATTCAAACAGACTGGAAAAGTAAAAATTACTGCTTAACTGAAATAAACATTCAACATCGGACCAATGCAGAGGCAAATTTTTGTAATTCAATCTTTCTTTCTCAAATAGATACTCATTTCTTTACGAAAATAAATAAATTAAAAAATGTTTCACTATAAATCTACACCGTGTTCATTAAGTTTTATTTATAAACAATCACCCTTAAAGCTTCATTTGGGCGAAACACACAATTTTCAAACATTCAACATCCCTTCGTGATTAAATTAAATTCTAACCGAACAAACGCATTTTACATTTCGTTTATTCCTATGAATTCTAAAGACTGGAACTGGAACTCTCTTCCCGTATTTCTTGGCATATTCAGCTCTCTGTACGTCTTTCTTCATATAATCCTCATTATTTCAAGAATTGCACTCACATATACCTTAAACTCTGACCCAATCCATGAACTATGCCCCTATATATTTAATCAAAAGCAACAACCCCATTTACAATTTTGTACTCTGAATTGGATGAAAAAGCGAAAACGTTTTCAAGACTTGGTTCCGTTTTTCCTAAAATTTTGTAGATGGTCGTGTATGGCATTCAGCTAAGGTTAAATCCGTCTATCTGATAAATTTAACCAAAACTAAATAAGAATATCTTGATTGATGACTCTGTGATAAGACTGTTTTGTATTTATTTGTTTGTAAATGTACCACGCATCTGTTTGTTTGTAAATGTAACCACGGATCTGTTTGTTTTTTTACTTTACCATAGAGCATAGAGGGTATAGTGAAATATTGTAATCGTGCAAGGAGAAAAACGGCTGACACTATTTTGATAAAAAAAATTGAGCGAAATCATGGCATTTTGGTCTACAAAAATAATCTAATGACTAAAACATCGAAAAAATTATGTTTTACGAGATATTATTATTTTGTCAAAATGTCTGTTAGTTTATTAGTAGATAGGTTAGTAGGTATGATACCAAATTGAGTGTACGCTCCAGCTCAAATATTAGTGTGAATATCAAAACGAAATTTGACATGTAGTTTTGGTCCATTGAGATTAAGAGCTGATTAGATTTTGGTTGAAATCGAACCAAAAATTAAGGGAGGAGGAAGGGGGTGTTTAAAAAATTAAGATTATAAAATTTTCAAACTAAAAATACTAGAAAAATGAAATTTACTGTAAAGTGAACCTATAATAAAAAAAGAGACTTATTATTTTTATCGGGGGCCAAAATTTGGGGAGGGGTTCAAAAAATATCAATATATGGTAGATACTATAAGTCCTAGACCCTTTGATCGATTTGTACGAAATTTCGCATAATATGCACCCTATGCGACTTCATGAAAATGACTCACTATGTGAAATTGATGGAAGCTAATAGAATAGTCTCATAATTAAAAGGAGATATTATTAATTGCTAATGGGTCTAAAATTAAGAGGGGGTGGGGTTTTCGTAAATAATTAAATTATTTTATTGAATATTAAATTTTCAAGAAACATCTGAAATAAATCTAAAAATATAATAAACTAATTCAACTATTCGAAATTCATATTTTTGATTTAATTAATTATCTTATCATAATTTAAATTTCTTAATTTTAATATATAATAACATTTTTAATGAACTAGTAGTGGGTTTTAAAATTAATAAATAAACCATTAAATAAAAGTAAAATAGAAACCTGACGTGTTTATATGTTTTTGCTTTTAGCATAACAACTGCTTAAAATAATATTATAAATAAAATTATTTAAAAAATATATTTTCTGCATTTTTGAACAGAAAGTTCTGAAGGTAGAGAGCACAAATTCCAATCAGTTCTCTTCAATGGAAACACAAACATTTTGAAATCAGAAAGAAACTACTTTAGGTGCTTGAGTTATCGTGGCGATAGGAATTCAGACGCACGTACTTATAGACAGAAATGGTTGGAAATTATTTATGCTCATGTTTTCGACATTTTTAAACATAATGAGCAAATAAATTGATTGAGTTTAATAATGATTAAAATAAATTGATAAAAAATGTTGTTTTGATTTTTGACTTTCCAAAAAATTCGAATAAAAATTTTAAGGTAGTAGTTGCACCATGTAGGGTTTTATTAGGATTTTTTTGAAATTTAGATAGATTATTATTTAAATACTTCTGCGTTGATTGGTGGCAAAACGAAATTTATGAACAATATAGTTCCGGAGATATTAAATTCCAAAGATAGTGTTTTTCAGACTCTTATACATTGCACTATACGGGATATCGGAAAGTTTACATACATATTTAATTATAATTAAGTAACTCTTCTTACCATTGTTATAAAAAACTAAACCAATAAACAATAACTAATACATTTTTTAAGAAAATTTTAATTCACAGTTACAACACAGTTTCTGAGATAATAATGGATAAATAATGAAAAATGTATAATGAAAAATTTGCATCTAAAAACAACCTGGTAACAATGCATATATTTAACCTAAAAAGTGGAAAAATCCTTAGTACTTTTTTTGAAGTTTTTTCGCTTCAGCCATTGTCGCAACAGCTTTTAATCTTTTATTAAGAACTTTTTGTTTAATAAATCGACCTTTATAATGTATTTTATCTGTCATTTCTATGATAAAAAATATTCAAACTCGAACAATGTTGCCAGATTTGTCAAACAAGCACGGGATTGGTTATAAGTAGTACATAAACAGCAAAATGTTTTGGGCTTATGAATTATGAATCCTTATTGTCTGTTCCATATACTCTAGCATTAACTTTTTGCTAGTATTATCGCGAAATAACTACCTTTAATACGATTTTTGATTTGAGGAAAAATGAGCACATAAAATGTGTAAATTTCAAGTTTGTATCTTTTTATTTTACAAGCCATAATTCTCTGACAAACAGACAGAAAAATAGGCATAATATAACGATGACATTAATAAGGTCTGTTTTTACTTTTAACGGAACTCTAAAAAGACATTTGATTAATTTTTCTATTTTAAAATTATTAACAAATGTAATTAATTTGAAATTGGGTTATTATTAGTGAACCAAATACTGGCATTTTCTAACCAGAAGATGTATAATAGTATAGGTAAGATATATGTCCGTATGTTCATTGATTATTGTCAAAATATTAAACAGAGAAATTTTCGAAAAGGATTTTGTTTTATTTATTTATCATTTATTATATTGCGCATCCCGGAGAAAACCGTAGGAGTTTCAAAATTTTTGAGGAGAGACAATAGAAAGTTTGAATATATTCTATATACCTCTATTTAAGCAAAAGAATAATCAAACAGTAAATATAACAATACGGAAATTGGCTCATTTTGGCTGAATTAATTTTCACTTGACTTATGATAACTTCATCGTATTTTTTTTAGAATATATCCTACTAATCAAATTTTGAGTAGTATAATCTAAAACAAATCTTTCGAATTATCAAACAATTGCGGTAGATAGCTGGAACTTGTCAGAGATATATAGGTAGTTTTATTAATACAAACTTCCGCCCTTTCGATAAAGATCATCATAAAGGAATTCGGTTTTTTATTTTAAATTTTCTGCTTTTTGAAGCTAGAAAAATTGAATCTGTGATCTCCGGTTTGTAAATATAAGCATTTCGGCACCAGAAAGAACCAGTGGCGACTCCAGACTCATTTTTTTGGGTGGGGGGTCATGTATCTGGAGGCTCCCCCCCCCCCCCCAGAAAATTTTAAAATAATGGCCTCTCAAAAGAAGCTTTTAGAGGCGATTTTTATCCTGTGAAAATAAAAGCAAACATAAAAAAGAGCGCATGAAGAAAACGAGAAGGGACAGGGCTGATCCTATTATACGATGCATATGGCATTATTATATCGTATGTATAATATATAATATACTTAGACTGTAGTTCCCTAATTGAGTTCTTCATATTTATATTTTTATATAGTAAGCTTATAATGAAATTTCAGTCATCTACCTATATCATATTACTATAATAAAGTTTCTCAGAGAGTTTGTATGTACCAATGGCGAGCTGGACCATTGATGATGTGAATGCGTGACGAATCCCTAAAATTTCAAATATTGTATAGTATTTTCATAAATATATAAGGTCGACTTCAAAATTTCAAGAGGATCTTTAAATTTTCAAATTATTATCCGTTATTTCAAATATTTCTATAAAAAACATTTTTTGTTTTGAAGAAAAGTATATTGGTTCTCGAAATGAAATAAAATTGTTGCATAGTTTCAAGGGGCAATTAAAATGAATGATTTTTCCGAAAAGGGTGCGGATAGAAGGTTTGAAGTCCCTGCCTGGTATATCTTCCAGTTCAAGCATGTCAAAGACAAGTCCAGACGAGTTTTAGTCGAATAAAAATTGTTCTCGCTGAGGAACTATTAAAATAGTAATAATACAAAAAAGGAATAAATAAAGATGATTCGAGAATCTTTGGACTAATCCATTTCTAAGAACTCTCAATATATAAGATCGGAAATAACTAAGAGTGCTATAGACAAGTCATAGCTTGCTTATAGCAATAGAATTAGGAGAAATTTAAGATTTTCTTATAGGACAGGCTGATTCATTGTGGAAGATGGTCGATTTCCATCTCAGGGACTGTGGAGTTTAAGTCACAAGATTTAATTTCTGACTCCTACCCTCACTCACACAAAGCAGTATCCGTTTGGGGCGAAGGTCCCAAAATATATTTTTTAAAAATCTAATGTTAAATTTGAAAAATAGAGAAAATGATGCTGTATTCGATGAAATTTGAAAAAAAAAATTAAATAAAATTTCAAAAAATGAATGGTACTTTTTGACAGCATCACCTGGTTGAAAAGTCACCAACCGCCACTGGTATGAACATCGATAATCTCAGGAAATACTAATCCAGTTTGAATTTTTATCTTAAAAAATTAAAACTTTATTTTTGGAAATCATTTGGGGGGGGGTCTTGACCCCTTAGGAGCCACCTTTATTGAAAGAACCTTTTGTTTTTAAGCAATCGTAGATATCGAAATCCGGAGAGACTGGTATGCCATACAAACAGACAAAATAACAATGTGCCGAAATTAAATATTGTTTAGGTTCCAAATATTTCTAAACGCAGATAAGGAAAAAAATTGAAAATTTTTCGAATAAATCCAAGAAAAGGTCCCGAATTATTTTGGGCCAGATAAAATGTTTCGAATCATCGATTGACCTCTCTTTAAAGCTTTAATATAAATAAATAAAAATGTATTTGGATGAATCTTAAATAATTAGTCACGTTAATTGTGTGATGTTGGTAAAATTACTTTAGATTTCAATTATATAATTTCAATTATTCCTTTCAAAAATATAAGCCGAAATTTTAGAATTTCTAACAGGAAAACAATTCGAACAGGAATAATATTTGTTTATGATCAAAAATTTTATTATATTTTATGCTAACAACATTCCAATAAATTGAATGTTTAAATACGCAAAATACTGTTCTACAGACCAGTTTAGTGTAAATATGCGCATTATAGAGAAAATTAGGTCAACGATTCTATTTTGACATTCTGAAAAGTTTGTATACCAAATTAGAGGAAAAGCAACTTTTTTCAATATTCTGCAATGCGAGAGTAGTAGAGTTTGTTTTATAAAGTAATATCAAAAAGAGAGTGTCCTATGCCTGCTTTATACGTATTTAACAAGTTATAGTATCTCTTTTAATGAATAAGATCCATAATTTTATTAAATTATGAACTTCCCTGAGAGAGTAGAGGATAATATATAAATCGGCATTATTCGGCACATTATCAATTCGCGACTTTTCACCTTTTATTAAAGCTTCATGAGGCTCAGTAAAAGAAACATTACATTCAATAAACAGTAATAGATATATTTGATTAATTGTTTGAAGGGCTATTAATCAAAAGAATTGCCAATGGCGCGGATAGCCTTTTTGACACTTGGGCTCGATTCCCGAGGGAGCGACAGCCCTTTGATCTATGGCTTCGCACGAGACAAGACTTGGGTCGCGTCTCTTCTCGTAGAAACGAGACGAAACCGAGACGATACCGCTTTTAACGAAAACGAGACGATACTTTGAAAGAGGCTCGTGTCTAGTTTCGTGTTCTCGTGACCATTTTTTTGTGTGGTTAAATAGAATATTGTATTGAATAAATTAAAATATATTTTTAATTTTTGAAAATAAATTTTGTAAAATATTTGGTCAAGAACTCTCCCTCAATCCACAATTTTTTACAATTTTACACTGAGAATCTATTTTTAACTCATAAGGTCAGGTGGGGTAAGTGGGGCCAGCTTCTTTTGTTTTCCCAAGGATAGTACTCCATACTTTTTGGCCATAACTAAGCTTCCTCACAATTTATAGATCTCGTGACTATATTAGACTGAAAGATGAAATTTTCTTCAAATAATCATGATACTTTCAACTTTTGATTATTCAAAATTTTGGAATTATCTTAAGTTGAATGTAAAGTTTTGCGGTTGGCCCAGTTAAACGCGTTGTGGGGTAATTGGACCAGCCCGTAGCCTTTTTGCTGTTTTTTTAATTTTTAACATCTTTTGAGCAGTTGGACATGTTCCCCTATCCCTCAAGGCCCTGGCCGTAGGTAGAATTAGTCTCATTTGTATATGGTTTAAAATAATCAAAGATGTAAGCGATTCGGGGTAATTGCCCGTATGGAAATAAATAGATTTTCGAAATATGTTTTTTATATATTTTTTGAAAATATATTAAAAATATAAAATTTTTGTGTTAAATTTATATAAAATTTATACTAGAGCGACATAAAAATAATTTTATTTTAAGAATATATAGAAAACATAAACTTTATATAAATTTAACACAAAAATTTTATATTTTTAATATATTTTCAAAAATATATAAAAAACATATTTCGAAAATCTATTTATTTCTATACGGGTGGGCCCTGACTAGCTGGCCCAGTTGCACCAAGACCTCTATTTTTTATTCTATTGAATTTTTTAAGGTAGGTAAGTTTAAACGCCAAGAGAAGTACTTTTAAAAATCGATTTTTATCACAGAAAATTCAAAAAAAGTATCATGAATCAAACAACTAAAACAAAATAATTTCATTTTACCCATTGAAATAAAGTTAAATAAGTTCCTTATGCTTAAGAAAGCCTTAAAATCGAATCTCACTTACTCAAGTCTCAATATTTTCAAGGAACTGGGGTAAGGCAACTAGGTAAGAAGTAAGCACATAACTTGGTAAATAAGTAAATAAGTAATTAACTTTATTCAATAGTACTTAAGTATAAAATAAACTTAAAGAAATTTCTCTAATTCAGGAACACTGAAAACTTCCACCAATATGAAAAAGTGAATTGCGCTAAAAAAATGCGGTAAAATTAAAAAGCTCTGGGGTTACAGGACCCCTGGCCCAGTTGCCCCCGGCCCCAGTTACCCCACCTGATCTTATATATTTAACAATTAGGATATTCAATACAAGGGAAATTTAATGAAAAAACACGTGTTTTTAATATTTTTACTTTTAATATGAATATTATATTGAATAAATTAAAATATATTTTTAAAAAAATACAAATCTTTTAGAAAACCACCAACTCTAACCTAATATAATTTAAATAAATATCGTTTTACCTTACTTTTTAAATAGTTCAATAATAAATATCATGTGAAATATTTCTTCGTAAGGGAAAAATTTAATTTCAGTTATTTTCACTATACTATAAAAAAATAAAAATGTAACGATACTTGGCGAGACCAAAAGAGACCAAACGAGACGAGACCGAGCCCTGACGAGAAGAGACCGAGACGATACTGTCTTTTTTGACAATCCACGAGACCGAGACGATATTTTCTCAAACCTCGCCTCGTCTCGTCTCGCGCGAAGCCCTACTTTTGAACATAATGAAAGCTTATCTATAATCATCTAACATCAAGAAGGACACTCTTCCTAGGCTCATAAATACTTTCGAATCTCACTTAAAGCCTAATATTATTTTATTTATAGGAAAGCTCTATACGCGTGGTTCGCAGCGCGACACAGTGAGACAAATTGATTGTTTAATTAAGGGAGCAATTCCATAATGAGTTGTCTTTAAGCTTTGTTTCACGTGAATAGGAGTTTACTTTGTGAATAATAAGAATTATATCTCATTAGGGGGCGAGGGATGCGTCAGGATTTTTGAAAAGCTTAGATGAGATGGGATATGACTAAAAAAATGTAGGGGCTTCTTCAGATTAAGGTCAATAGCAATGTCTTTTGCATTCATTGGATTAAAAACAATTGAATAGAATTATGTAATATACTATAATTGTATAAAAAATATATACCAGTATATAGTATAAATAAAATAATAGAAAATTTGAGAGCCTGTCGTACAGGGGAGAAAGATCACTTTTGGGTTTATCAAAAAAATATATATTATTTCCAATGGCTAAAAACATTATATTAATGAATTTTTTGGTTAGAATAAATTATGCATCAGTTTAATACTAAAACTAGTATCATTTAAAATATATTTGCTACTTTAGTTGATGTTTTTATTTTTATACCTTAAAAAAATTCAACTCCTCCATCTACCCCCATGTATTTTCATGAGAGGAGAGAGAGGTTTGGAAAGTAGAAAAATCTTGCTCCGGCTATGGTGGGTTTAATGTTTTAAATATGCGTAAACTTGAAGTAAAAAGAATTTAAGTATTCAGTAAGAATCTAGATATTGAGAATTCCAGTCTCTAGAGGAAAAATGAATTCGACTTGTTTTTAAATAATAATTTTTTCTACTCTTAATCAACACAGATCAAAAAGAAAGTTACAAACTAAATAGAAACTAAATAAAAAGAAAGAATTAAATTATCTTATCTGAATCAGAGGGCATATTATAGATTGAAATCACCAAACTTACTGGAGAACTGAGTACTTTTTGCATTCTTTCTTCCGGACTTTTTCCTCCTCGTTCCCTCACCAAAACGTATATTTTCTTCACATTTTCATGAAGAAGTTTCTCTAGCAGGACTCCCGCAAGAAACCCGGTGGCCCCTGTCACAAGGACTTCCGCCTCATTGTAAAGCGACGCTACATTCTCGATGTCGCCTTCTGCAATCATTGTCATCACCTAAACAAAGACACTTTTTATCAGAAATATCAAGTTCATTTATTATAATTTTACAGGAACTTAAGGTAGTTGTTTCACAATAAGGGTTTTCTTCAGGATTTTTTTAAATTTAGACAGATTATTATTTAAGTACTTCTGTATCGATTGATGTCAAAACGAAATTTATGAACAATATAGTTCGGGAGATATTAAATTCCAAAGATAGAGTTTTTTTCAGACTCTTATACATTGCACTATAAAAATTTTAATTCACTTGATTTCGACACGGTTTCTAGCGAGATAATAATGAATAAATAATGAAAAAGGTATAATGAAAAATGTACACTCTAAAACAAGATGGCAACAACGCATTTTTATTTTTAAATAAAAATGGGTTAAGGAGAGGTTCTTTCTGCGCGACAATCCACACAAAAGGTTTCGGCCTCGTAACCGCTTCTATAAATATGAACGGTGCTAAAATTTTAGGTTATGTTTTTTTAACGTGAGCTGGCGCTTTTTACTACTACTATATCTCTATTTGAATGGATCGTGTTCCAAGCCATTGATATTATATCCCCTCCACTAAAAATAATCGCCCAAATATGTTTTTTTTTATTTTTTATCAAAACTACTTGGTAAATAATTTCAATTTTTTTTTAAGTTCTTGTTCTTTCTATCTTCGGAGTGCCATACCCGAAACGGGTGTCGGCGCTCTCTCCACATATACCTGTGCTGAGTGTGTTTAGTTGTTTTGACACAGATATACGGGACCTACTTTATAACGCCGGTTCCGAACGGCTAATTTGAGAGGTGACTAAGCAATTATACTCTTGGTAGGTTGCCATTACTTTCCAAGAGGAGGCGACTGCAAATATCTATCTGCCGAGACTCATTCTCAAACCAGCGATCTTTGAGTCAGCGACCCGACACTCTAGCCACTGACCCACAGTCACCTCGTTTTTTAAGTTATCTCGAATATATTATTCTAACAAATATTAGTTTTTTATCAAGTTGGTGGAAGTCCTTCATTGAAAAAAAATAAAATAATGATCATTTTCCCACCCTTTCCCAATCTACCTATATTTCTATATGTAAAAAATTTCATTTTTAATTGCATTTATTTCATGTTTGGTGTGATAAATCGTCTTCAAATTTTAACAGTGTGTTTATTATGTTTTTAATGACTTATATTCCTAGTTTCGAAGACTTCTTGAATTCTTGCATATGTGAAAGAACTAGCTTAACTTTAGTAATTTTTTTGACGTTTTTTCGCTTCAGCCATTGTCGCAACAGCTTTCAATCGCTTATTAAGAACTTTTGTTTTATAAATCTCCCTTTATAATGTACTTTATCTGAAATTTCTATCATAAAATATCTACAAGCTCGGACAGTGTTACCAGATTTGTCAAACGAGCACGGGATTGGCTAGTAGTGGTACATAAACAGCAAAAAGTTTTGGGCTTATAAATTATGAATCCTTATTGTCTGTTCTATATACTTTAGCATTAACTTTTTGCTAGTATTGTCGCGAAACAACTACCTTAAAACAGACAAAGCAATTGAATTAAAGTAATAACAATTTAATAAATTATTTTTTAGTTTGAGAACATGTAACCAATTTTTTTCGCTGGGAAAATTCTTTAGCTTGATTCATTCATTCATCGAAATATCGTTTCAGAAAAAGGGGACGAAATGTCCTGTAATAATTTTAATTATGTATTTAATTTAAAACAAGTAGAATGGATAAATATTGTAATTTTTTTTTAATAGTGGCAAGAAGTTGTTGCTTTAAGAAGGTGCAAGAGCTATAGTCCAGGGTGGACCTTGCATCGTGAAAAGATGAAGTAGGATAGAAAGGGATTGGGCCAGAGTTGAAGGTACCTAGGTATAAGGATCTAGTATGATTGAAGGTTATATGACGCTGGAAAGACGATACAGGATGCGAGTTCCAGTCTTTAGTGATTATAGGGATAAATAATTTGGAAGAAGCATTTTTTAGATATGGGACTAATTTAATTGCGAAGTGGTGTCTTTGCTTAGTTTAGCAATCTCAAAAACAATTCAAGGCAGAATTTAATAGTGAATATCAAAAAATGTTTTTATTTTAAGAAATATTAATTATTTTGTCAAAATATATGTTCACATGGTAGATTTGTTAGCATCTGGTCAAATTGTATATGTGGCTTACTTACAAATCCAATAACAGTATCAAAACGAAATTTCATTTTAAGTGTTTTATTGAAAAGTTTTTGTTTTGCCGAGAGTAGCAGAGTTGTTGATTCACAAAGAGAAACAAAGAGGTTGTCCTCTGCTTGATGCAAATAAACATACACACATTCTAGTATATATCGAAATTATATATCTGTATATATATATATATATATATATATAATTTATCTGTTTGAGACTATAGTTTCGAAGACTTGGTTTTCATCATGAGTCTTTTTTAACCGACTTCAAAAAAGGAGGAGGTAATCTATTTGACTGATTTTTTTTTTTTGTGCCTATGTTACCTCGTATCTCCGCCAATTGTGAACCGATTTTGAAAAAAAAAATTGCATTGGGTTCAGTCTACCTTCCGATTGGTCCCATTTTTTTCATAGGTATTAGACCTTTTTAGTTAAGTTTGTTTAGGCCTAACTTCTTTGTTTATGAACCGATTTCGATGATTCTTTTTTTATTCGAAAGGGGGTATCTTAGGGATATGATATGATTACTAAAAAGTGAAAAATAAAAATAATGTTTAAGAAAAAAATAAAACAGACTTCAAAAAATTAAATACAACAAATAAAATACACTAAAAGGTATAAAATAATTATTATCTTATTTAGTTACAATTAAACGACGAAATATTAACATGAAATTACTTTTTGATGTCGGTACCAAACAAACTATACCTATAAGCGAGCATACCTTCCAAACATACTAAGTAAGATCCGTCGAGTGCGATTCATAAAAGGTATATGTTTGGCACCGACTTCAAAAAGTAGTTTCATGTTAATATTTCGTCGTTTAGTTGTAACTAAATAAGATAATAATTATTTTATACCTTTTAGTGTATTTTGTTTGTTGCATTTAATTTTTTGAAGTCGGTTTTATTTTTTTCTTAAAAAATTATTTTTATTAATTATAAATATTGTTTTTCATGGAGTCAATACCGTGTGGATATTGAAAATTTGATGTTTCTTCACTGGTAGCCAGTTTGGAATTCCTAATAAGTGAACATCGAAAAAATTATATTTTTTGAGATAATAATTGTTTTGTCAAAATGTCTGTTAGTCTGTTCGTCTGTTATTCTGTTAGTCTGTGCGTTACCAAATTATTGTGAACGAACTAGCTCAAAAACTAGTGTGAATATCAAAATCAAATTTTTACACGTAGTTTTGGTCGATTGAGATTAAGAGCTGATAAGATTTTGGTGCATATTGACCCAAAATTAAGTGGGTAGAGGGGAGGGTTAAAAATTAAAAATCTAGAGCATTTGAGCAAACTCAACCAAATTTTGTATCTAAAAATGCAAAAACTAACTGCGCAAATGTTGAGGGCGGGGGGGGGGGGGGGCGTGTAGGGTCAAAAAAATTAAAATCTAGGCCCTTGTACCAAACATATAAAAATATGGGGTAGATTCATGGTAAAGTTAATTGGTATGTTTAAGTCAATCAAATTTTTTTATCATAAATTGTTAGAATATACTGATATTCTTAATTAAACTTAATAAGTAATTTTACGTTTATTTCTGATCAATAAATCAAATATGATATAATGATTAGAAGAGGAAGAATTTTATTGATTCATTTGTTTATGTCTTTTATTCCTGGTAAGAAAATAAAATTTATTACCTGTGATTGTTTGCTTTTACTATTAAATTTTTCTCTTTAATGCTTGAGTCAGAGGTTAAGAATGCAAGAAATTTTCATGATTTTTATTATCAAATGAAAAAATGTACATTATATATATAAAGAACTACAAAAAAATATTCATAAATGGAGTATCAAAAATATTATTAAGTGTGTTTGGTTGTATGTCAAAAGAGCTGCATGTCAACAATTTGACCCAAGTGCTAAAAACGCTTTCTGGCATTCGGCTATCCATTGAGCGGAAACCTTTGAATCAGTCCACAGTAGAATTTTACGAAATAGGAGATAGCTAATTTTTTATTTCAGGCAAGTCAAAAGATGGTCAAATGCCTGGATAGTGTTTCTGGCATTTAGGGTTCAATTTTCAGTTGGGGGTGGCTACAGCTCTTTTGTTAAAACAAATACCTATATCTAACAAAATCTTTGATAAGCAATTCATAAATAAATAATAAATAAATCTTTATTACTCTATCTGCTTAGAGGAACAAGTCCTCGGTGGCTAGGTCAACAAAACATCAATACAAATTAACTACGGAAATTAATCATAACAATTAACAAACAAGAAAAAGAAAAAAATAGAAATCTATGCTCATTAACAAATAACATGATCATAGATTTTCATCAAAAGACAATACGTAATTTTAATAATTCCAGCGCAAAAACCCGATTCCAGGAGCAAACGACGCGTTATCCATCCCAACATTTAAGTTGTTAAGGAAACCTGGACAAAACCTTAACAAGGATGGTATGATCTCTCTCTACCTCAGGTAACCTCTGCTTTGTGAGAACTAAATAAAATTTTGCACAACTCTAGGACATTAGGACTTGACAAAATTTATAATTGATTTAATCATAGGAGACAGAGGACTATAATCCCAAGTAGTAATAAATAGACTGTTCCACAAAGCAATGCCAGATCCTACAAATAAATGTAAACCGATATTTTTTAAGAATCTTGGCTCCTTTTTTTGGTAGAATGAATTTTGGAATGTGAAGAAATCTAAGCCTCTAAATGTTTGAAATTTTGGGAATATCTGTTCTCAAAACGAGTACCGGAACGACGTTCTGGCACCATGATACCACTGGTTTAGAGAAATTCCTCTCAGTTTTATCCAAAATAGTGTATGTTTCCGATGGTTCATAAATATTTTTCTCCTTAGATTAAATTATTTTTTTAAATCCTGTTTTTTAATAATTTTCTATGGAATTCCAAATTATAAAGAACAAATTTGCTGGTACGGGAAAGCAGTGTTGCTTAAGGAACACAAGCCGACCCCAAAATAAGCGAGAATAATTAATAATCGACTTCTTCATTTTGAAAGGATTTTTTTACTTGCCTTGAGCAATAATATTATTAATAATAATATTACAATTCATTCTATCATTTGATTCGTGTAAATCCTTTTTAAATTATATATATATATACGAATTCAGTAATTAGAGAGGTGCAATAGGTGCATAATCACGACCAGGAGAAGGAGACCCTGAGATAGAATGATAGAACTCACAAAATCAAATTGTAAAATTTAATAATAACTTCAAATTGTGCTCTAATGTGCTTTATAAACAAATAACAATGTATCGCATCTGATTTCGTTTTTTCATTATTTCGCTCTTCCCTCCTATTAGCACACTCAAAATAAAACTTTGCACAGGGTCTATGAAAACCTAGTTAAATAAAGTGACACGTTCTGATGTGCCCAACCACTTGACTTTACCATACACTTCTGGTTGAGTTTGGTACAAAGGCCTAGATTTTAAGTTTTTAACTCCCCCCCCCCCCCCCCATTTTAGGCGGTTAGTTTTTGTGCTTTTAGTCTTCTGGAGGCCCACTGATTATGCATACAAAATATGGTTGAGTTCGCTCAAATGGCCTAGATTTTTTTTTGAGCCCCCCCCCCAAATTTTGGCCCCAGAAAAAAATATTTCCGTTATTATAGGTTCATTTTATAGTATATTTCATTTTTCAAACAGTTATTAACTCAAAAAATATAATTTTTTTGATGTTCACTTATTTGGGCTTTTTTGTATACCGAATTCCAATTTTTTTAATCAAAATAGTTTCAGCCGTTTTTTGAGATAGTTCGAAAAAAAGAAGGAAAAAACTTTTTTCATGCACGATTACAATACTTGACCATATCCTGTATGGTAAAGTAAAAACAAGTGAACAATGCGGAACTACAATGACCGCAATGCGAGGGCAGAAGTCTAGGGAGTCCATCCAAAAATTGTCTTCTTCTTTATTTTCTTTATCCTTTTTCAAATTAACAACCTAATAGGTATAATAAAAATGAAATGCACTATAAAAATCAAAGCAATGAGGCACCAGTTGCCGTATAGAATCCTTTTATTAATTTAGAATAAAAATATTTAGATAAAAATTCTTTGTATTTTGTGCACGGCCCGACTAATATTTTTCGGGAGGGAGGGGGGGGGGATTTTAAGGTCCACTGGAATTGATTGTAATATATAAAATATAAAAATAGTAAAAATATAAAATATAAAATAGTTTAGTAAAAATAGAATAATTATTACGAAAAAGAAATAAAAGATGATTTATTAAAAAGAGAATGTACGAAATTTGAGCAAAAAAATAATAATATATTAGTAGGTATTATTTAGAAAGCGGAAATAACATCGATTCGCAAATCTGTTGATTATCATAAATTTTATCGATTAATCTCCGATTCTTCGTGAAATAGGGATAAAAGTGGAAAAAAATAAAGTAAATTAAATAAACGTATGAGACAATGTATACATCTTTAAGCATAGAAATATATTTGTTTTAAGAATGAAAATATTAATAAAATAGTGTGATAAAATAGTTAATAAAATAGAGGGAAATGTAAATAGCGAAACGTCTTACCTGAATGAAGTCGGATGAGAAAAGAAAACGAATAAGGAAATGATCAAATAATGAAACCGAGTCTCTTCCTTCAAGGTACCTTATAGCTCCCTGGACTCAAGGATAACTGTATAATCAAAACAGGAGAAAGGGCAAAATATTTGTTATTTCATCAAAGACAAGAGAAAGTGTGAACTGACTTTCACAGGGTAATCGTGAATTATTTCAAAATAAATCGATGTCTCTTTGAAGGGTGGAGTGGGAAAGAATTTTGAAAACAAGTCCGAAACGGAGAAAGAAATTGAAATGAAAGAAAAGAAGCGAACTTCAAATACTAAAAATTATATCATATTTTGAAACTAGGGGAGGATCCCTCTGACACAATTTAAAAACTTTCCATCAAAAATCTTAAAGGTGAACTAACCTAAATATCTTCTCTTATTAAACAAGTAAAAATTGTATATATTATATATTTGTATCTTTTTTCTATTTTGAAAACGGCTCTACCGATTTTGATGAAACAAACTCTATTAACAAGTTTTGAGGATGAGAAAGCGGTCTGGCTAGGTCTGGACCTCGACAAATTTCATCTTAATTGATCTTTTCTTAATTAAAGTAATTATTGATAGATTAAAATCTCAATAAAAAAGTTTGTTTACATTTTTATTTTTTAAGTATCAATTTCTTTGTCTCCCAAAAATATTATGTATTGTCCTTTTCTTAATGGAAATTTTTATTATACTTATACAGGCATCTTGTCGCCTTCAGAAAATGATGATGAAAAAATTTTGATATTACTGATAGACAGTGCCGCATATTATATGTTGAAAGCTGGGGGAACTTTTAAAAGCATTTTTTACTAAAATGATACATGTAACGTGTCTTGTACACGCTATTCATAGAATGTCGAGTTAAGTTCCCAAATATTGATGCTCTAATTGCTTTAATTAAAAAAGTATTTTAAAAAGCTCCTTCAAAGAAAAATTGCCAAATTCACCCCTTCCACCTAAGCCTATATTAACAAGGTGGGGAACCTGAATCCAAGCAGCTATATATGTATTATGCTGACCATTTGGATGAAATTCAAAAGGTATATTTGAAATTTATTTTTTTAAATATTGTTCTGTAATTCTATTTATTTATTTTTTAGAAACAATCAATGAAGATGATGCTTTATCTATAAGGGAGGCTTTATCTTCCATTACTCTTGAGGCTGATTTAGTATAAATATAAAGTATAATTTTAATCATTATCAGCACCAGAAGCAAGATATCTCTCTTTGTTAGAGCCCATAAAAATATTCCAGAGATTTTAAAAAATCACCTCGTCCTATTTCCTTTAATAATTTCAATCAAAAAATGGACAATATTCTGAAGCGGAGTCCTGGTTGTACAATAATGAAAATAATAGTCAGAATTTAGAGAATATAGTAGTGCAGAAGAAGTAAATTTAACACCATCCGAAATCGCTTATTTGAAATTTTGTCCATTAAAGTCTTGTGAAGTGGAACGCATGTTTTCAATATATAAAACAATTCTTTCAGATAATAGGACCACTTTTACCAATGAGAATCTTGAAAAATACATAATAAATAATTGTAATGCCAAATATTTTAATAAAGAATCATGCAATAAGTAAAATTTTGTTTACTTCCGTGACCCCACAGCATAAAAAGTTTTGGAATATTTCTAATTAACGTTTTTTACACCAAAATTTATATATATTTTACTTTTATTTTCAAGTGACTCTTTGTTCTTAAAGTGTTCCATTTTTACTTAAAATGCCTTTTTAAGTGCCTATTTAGTTATTTTTAGTGATTAGTTGTCTGCATATTTTAAAGATTTTTAGTGCCTATAAATCTGAGTCTACTTATAACTAGAAAACTATCAACTTTTCGTAAATAAGCATTCCTATTTTTTATTAAAGTTTATAAAATTACCTACAAAGGATATGATCCGAATATTCAAAAATGGCATGGAATCTATAAATCTTAGAGTTTTAACAAAAAAAGTGGTCCAAGTAAATGTTCAAGTCAAAAACTTTCCTAGAGAATGAGAAAGAAATAAAGTTTCTAGGATGAGTGGTTTTCATTTTATGAAGGAAAAACTGTGATTTTTTGCAAAAAATTGCAGTTTTTCAAAAATTCAACCTCATTGCGGCACGGGTTACCATTATTCATTTAAGATGAAACTTTGTTTGAATTGTATCAAATTTAATCTAGTTTAAAAATGTATAGAGTGGTCTTTCATGATGAAAATGGAAAAAAATCCAAAAAAGTGCGAGTTTTTGGGATTTGCAGAAACAGAAAAAATACGCCAATTTTCAACTAGCGCTTGAGCCCGAACGGTTGGTCGGAGAAAAAACCTAAATAATGAAATTTGTAGGAAACTTTATGAACTTTCATTTTGAATAGGAAGGTTATTTACGAAAAGTTGATAGTTTTCGAGTTATAAGCAAAAAACCGCCTCAAAATGAGATTTTTTATCTTTTTTTGAATTTTTGACAATGTTCAGTCACGAAATTTTGTTAGCAAACCTCAGATTCGGATTCAGCACACCAAAAAACATAAAAGATCGAAGAAATTACAACTACCCTAAAACTTTTTGGCTAAAAACACAATTTAACTGGACTATTATTTCTTTTAATAAAAAAAATTTCAACTAAATATTTTGATTTGTGGATTGACCCCCCCCCCCCCTATGAAAATTTTCTGGCTACGCTACTGGCTATTAGTAGGACGAGCATCTACCTGAAAAAAATATTAGTTAAAGGATTTTTTTAATATTATATTTCAAAGTCTTGTTTTTAAATTGTTAAACTTCGAAATTCTCAAAACTTTATTTTTGGCATTTTACGAAAATGTTCTAATTTTTGTTTTGTTGTAGGGTTCTATTTATTGTAATCTACGCAAATATCAAACAATGAAAAACTCAAAATTTACCATGTTTTAATAAAAAAGACAATCTCAAATTACAGAACAAAATTACTTATCTTTATTTTATCTTTGTTTTTTTTTACTAAAAATTATTGAGCTAGCTCGTACACAAAAATTTGGTAACTCTAACAGACTAACAGAATAACAACCTCACAGACATTTTGATAAAACAGTTATTATTTCGAAAAATATAATTTTTTATGGGTTCACTTATTATGGCTTTTTTGTAGACCGAAATGCCATGGTTTTGCCTAATTTTTTTAATCAAAATAATTTCAGCCGTTTTTGAGATATTTCGAAAAAAGAAGCAAAAAACACTTTTTTCATGCACGATTACAATACTTAACCATACCCTGTATGGTAAAGTAAAAATCGCAATCCGAAAGATTAAATAACTTTTAAAATATTCAAGGTTTTGCTTAAAGGCGAAAAAAATTAGTATAATTAGTAAAATACATCGAATAATTTATTTATTAAAAATTATAATCTATTAAAGAATTGCTAACATAAGAAATAGTTTAGGAGGGATGATATTAATGGAGAAAGTAAGTGAAAGTGATTATTACCTGGAGAACGAGAGCGCGTGTCAACCCGACCGCTCGCGTTCGCTTAACGGTAAAGACTGAGGCCAAGCGCTCGACAGCCAGTTATCATTTTCTAAGAAATGTTTTTCACTCGGCTTATCTAATTTTATTTTATTTTATTATAAGAAATGAAAAACAAGACGATCTTGCATCTCAGCTCAAGAAATATTTTTAATTTTGTTTAATTCTAGGTTAGAACCCCCCCCCCCCCCCCCCAAGGGCAGGGCTCACGGGATGAGTAACGGCTACGTCAAACCGTTTCTTATTCAAAACTATGCGTAATTAAATATATTTCATATAACCCAGTATATAGAGGATCCAAAAAGTGGTTCAGCTAACATTAATTCCGGGAAAATATTTTTTTTCTAGGATCGTTTGGTATGCTGTGGGTATGCCAAATCTAAGTTTTCGACCTCGAAAGTGTGGGGGACAACTTTTGGTTGCCGAAAAACCTCGAAATTTTTCCAGTTTTTCCCTTATAACTCGAAAACGGTACATATTTTGTAAATAACCGTCCTATAGTAAATTAAAGAAGACAAAATTTCGTGTCGATTAAAAGAATTCAAAAGTAGTTTGATTTTTTATGTGGATCAAAAAACAGCCCCACGGATCACTTTTGAATATCTCAAAAACTCGCACTTTTTTCGATTTTTTCACATTTTGAACATGGAGGAGCACGTTTCAGACAAAAACTCACTCTATACATTTTTAAATTAGATTATATTAAAACAAAGTTTCATCTTAATTGGATAATAGTAACCCGTGCTGCAATGAGGTTGAAGTTTTGAAAAAATCGCAGTTTTTCCTTCATCCTAGAATACTAACTTGATCTCTGTCTCATTCTCTAGGAGATTTTGTTGACTTGAACGTTTACTTGGACCACTTTTTTGATAAAACTCTTAGATTTATAGATATCCGAGGCATTTTCCATGACACTTTTGAGAATTCGGATATATATCCTGTCATGAAAATGCTGGATATCTATAAATCTAAGAATTTTATCAAACAAGTGGTTCAATTACAACGTTCACGTTAATAAAAGTTTCTAGGATGAGTGGTTTTCATTTTATGAAAGAAAAACTGAGATTTTTTGAAAAAATGGATCATTTCCTGTCATGGAAAATGCTAGATATCTATAAATCTAAGACTTTTAACAAATAAAGTGGTTCAGGTGAACGTTCAAGTAAACAAAATTTTATAGAGAATGAGATAGAAATCATGTTTCTAGGATGAGTGGTTTTTATTTTATGAAGGAAAATCTGTGATTTTTTGCAAAAAATTGCAGTTTTTCAAAACTTCAACCTCATTGCGACACGGGTTACCAATATTCAATTAAAATGAAACTTTATTTGAATTGTAGCAAATTTAATATAGTTTAAAAATGTATAGAATGGTCTTTGTCGAAAACGTGCTCCTTCATGATTAAAATGGGAAAAAATCGAAAAAAGTGCGAGTTTTTGGGATATTCAAAAGTGATCCGGGGGCTGTTTTTTGAATCCCCATTAAAAATCGAACTACTTTTGCATTTTTTAATCAACCCAAAATTTAGTCCTCTTCAATTTACTATAGGGCGTCTATTTACAAAATATGGATCGTTTTCGAGTTATAAGCGAAAAACTGGAAAAAGTCCAAAAATTTCGAGGTTTTTCGGCCACCAAAAGTTGTCCCCCACACTTTCGAGGTCGCAAACTTAGATTTGGCATACCCACACCAAACCAAACGATCCTAGAAAACAAATATTTTCCCGTAATTAATGTATAAGGTGAAACCCCCATATATACTGGGCTAATATGTTTAATCAAGAATTATGCTCTTTTTTAATTTCTTGAAGTACCTATTTGTTTTAATAAAAAAATATTCCCACTATATATTTTGCTTTGATGATTGACCCCCCCCCCCCATGAAAATTTTCTGGCTACGCCACTGTTTGACTTAATGCTCAAAAATAATAAAAAAATAAAAATAAAAAAGACTGAAGAGATGAAGGCCTTCGAAACTATATTCCGAAATATTTTTATTTATTTATTTATTTTTTTAATTACGTTACATTTATTTATGAATGTGAATGAACACACACCTTGTCAAGTTCATCTTTATAGCAATCTTTTTATAATTTTAATTATTGTTAACCGACTTCAAAAAAGGAGGAGGCTCTCAATTCGACTATTTTTTTTTATATATAAATTAAAAAAAAATCACATCAGTCTGAAACAAATCAAACATAATTATATATATATATATCAGTGGCGGTTGGTGACTTTTCAACCAGGGGATGCTGTCCAAAAAAGTACCCTTCGTTTTATGAAAATTTATTTTATTCTTCGCTTTTTTTTGTAATTTATTTCATCGAATACAGCATTATTTTCGTTATTTTTCAAATTTAACAGTAGATTTTTTAAAAATATATTTTGAAACCTTCGCGGATACTGCTTTGTATGAGTGAGGCTAGGAGTCAAAAATTAATTCTTGCGACTTAAACTCCACAGTCCTGAGATGGATGGAAATCGACCCTCTTCCACAATGAATCATCCTGTCCTATAAGAAAATCTTCAATTTCTCCTTATTCTATTGCTATAAGCAAGCTATGACTTGTCTATAGCACTCTTAATTATTTCCGATATTATATATTGACAGTTTTTAGAAATGGATTAGTCCAGAAATTCTCGAATCATCTTTATTTATTCCTTTTTTGTATTATTACTATTTTAATAGTTCCTCAGCGAGAACAATTTTTATTCAACTTAAAACTAGTCTCAACTTGTCTTTGGCATGCTTGAACTGGAAGATATATCTACCAGGCAGGGAGTTCAATCCTTCTATGCTCGCCCTTTTCGGAAAAATCATTTATTTTCATTGCCCCTTGAAACTATGCAACAATTTTATTTCATTTCGAGAACCATCATACTTTGCAAAATTATTTTTAAGAAAAAACCGACTTAAAAAAAATTAAATCCAACAAATAAATTAATAAGAACTCAAAATTCAAATAAAATGCATTAAAAGGTATGAAATAATTATCTAATTTAGTTACAATCTAAACGATGAAATTTTTCTATGAAATCACTTTTTGAAGTCGGTGCTAAACATATACATTTTATGAATCGCACTCGATGGATCTTACTTAATACGTTTGTAGGGTAATGAAGACAACATCGCGTAAGCTCGCTTATATAGTTTGTTTAGCACCGACTTCAAAAAATGATTTCATGTAACAATTTCATTGTTTAGTTGTAACTAAATTAGATAATTATTTCATACCTTTTAGTGCATTTTATTTAAAATATGAGTTCTTATTATTTTATTTGTTGCATTTAATTACTTTTCACTTTTAATTATTTAATCGTGTTTAAAGCATGTGATGACAATAATGAAAATAGTATTAACTTTAAAACATTCCTAGAGAAATTCAAGAGAGATGGTCTACTACTTGATCTGATAAGTTATGAATTATTTTTATTATGTCAGAAGAGTTGATTCACCACTTTGGGGAAGCGAACGAACCCAAATGCCAAAAGAGTGCAATCCGGGCATTTATTTGGCTTGATTCTTTTAGTAAAAAAAAATTTCCGCGTGCTATATGTCAGATGTGGTCGACCTCGAGTTCAAGCCAAGCTAAATAAATATATTATAAAAAAGAATAATATACTTCGGAGAAGGGTTAATTATCGAGAATTCACAATGTGAAATAAACTACATATGGGCCGATATGTACCAAAAACTAATCAGCGCTTCATTTTGTTAAAATGATGGTAGGTTTTCAATTTCATTTCAATCGGTGCAAAGGTGTGGAAAAAATCGTGGACGAAAAAAACGATAACATCCATCCAGCCATCCATCCATCCATCTATCCATCCATCCGCACGCACTTCCAAAAAAATGGCACTTTTTGGCCTCTCGACGAGATTCCAGGTAACTTTTAGCAAAACCGCCACATGCTAAAATTCAATCTCATTGAATACTTCAATTTGTGACCTTAATTGAGTCCATGGGTTCCGTAGTTTTACCTGAGGACCCGTTGAAGTCGCGCTTGCATTGGATAAAGTAAAAGAAATTTGAGAAAATATTCAGTAGTTTTTTTATAGCATTTAAAAAAAGTTAGTTTGGCGGACCCTATATAAATGAAGGGAAAGATTTCAGCGATGAAGAAAAAAGAAACCTCGCCATGTGAAGAGAGCATAATATCGCCGTGTACTCCAAATAATCCGATACCATTGGAAGAGAGAAGTACTGAAAAAGCATATCCCTCGCAAATTGATAATTCATGGTTTAGAAACTCTCAGAAGGATCAATTCTTGAAAAGAGAAAGAAAATCTCAATTCAAATCTTTAAGATATAATAAATAATAATAATTTGACTGAAAATAAAACCGGTACATTAAATCAATCACAAATTATTTATATCATTAACTGATGAAAAAACAAATCAAATCACCTGATATGAGAGAGAATATTGATAAAAATTGTGAAAATTTAACTCAAAATAAAATTAATAATAAATTGAAAGTTTTTGCCGAGAGTAGCAGAATTTTTATATATTGAAGGAGACAATAAAGAGTGTGTCTTCTGCTGGAATTATAAATTTTATTTATTTATAACGTTATAAATTTATATCGTTATAAATAAATAAAATTTATTATTCAGCAGAAGACACACTCTTTATTGTCTCCTTCAAAATTAATAATATTTTTCTTTTGAAGATATTCTCAATTATTACTTCACAATTGAATGAATTGGACAATTTTTGCAATAAGATGGAAAATACAAAAGTTATTTCTCCTTAACAAAAAGAGGCAATATCATCTAAAAATAATGGAAATTCTAACTATAGTTATTTCAATTTTCCTTTGCCAAGTATTAATTGGAGTCAAAGAATACAAGAGGAAAAGTAAAGACAAACGAATATAATAAAGGAAATTTGTTATTTGAAGTAGGTAGGTGTGTATTTATAAAATGTGAAGACACTGCTTCTAATGGTAGTTGAAATGCGACCATTATCTCTATGTAATATATTAATTTACCATACAGAGTATAGTCAACTATTATAATCGGGGATAAAAAATTATTTTCGAAATATCTCAAAAATGGCTGATATTATTTTTGATAAAAAAAAATTGAAGCGCAACCATGGCGTTTTGCTCTACAAAAAAGCCCTAATGAGTGAACATCAAAAAAATTATATTTTTCAAGATATTAATTGTTTTCTCGAAATGTCTTTTAGTACGTAGGTACTTTCATCAAATTTTGTCTACGTTCTATCTCAAAAACTAGTGAGAATAACAAAACAAAATTTCATATGTAGATTCTTTATATTGAGAATAAGAGCTTATTAGATTTTGATTGAAATCCAACTAAAAATTAAGGGAGGGTTAAATAATTAAAATTATAAAATTTTAAAAGTAAAAAAATAAGAAAAATTAAATTTACTATAAAAGAGATCAATAATAAATACGAGAGAGGGGGAAGGGTTCAAAAATAATTTAAAATAATAAAATTTTAAACAAAAATCGAAGAAAGCTGATATTTACTTTGTATAGCTGAAATTCTCCTTAATAAGATGATGTCATAAATTGCTAATCAGTCCGATTCAGAGAGGAGAGGGTTCTTTCGTAAATTATTATAAATTATTTATTAAATATGAAATATGAGAGAGGAGCAGGTGTATGGTAAAGTCATGTGGATGGTCACATCAGTTTATTTTATATTGGATATGATAATGAGAGCATGATGGTAGAATTTTTTTTTCAATAAATTCGAATGCAAGGAGTGCTACATATAGGTTTTGAAAGACCTTTCGCATTACCTAAGAAAAGGGGAGTGTTGAAGTGTAAAGTGCAAACCAAGACATATGTTAACATAAGCCCTGAAGGATTGAAGATTGTAAGAGTCAAGAAAGAAGAAGGCAGGAAAGAATTCCACTTTCTAGAAGTCATGCGGACATCGTGTCTTTATAAAGTATCAAAGTTATCTAAGAATAAAATTTTATTCTAATTGAAATGAATGCAGGAGAGTTGATTAGGTGTGTCGCAAAAAAAGGTAACGATTTTTCAAAATTGATGTCCTTATAAAATAGTAGGAATATTTTCTAACAATTATTATAGTAGAATGATTTCAATGTAGGGGCTTTAAGCTAAGTTGTATGCCGCACAAACAAGTTTTTCGTATTACAATAAAATTACAATATAGGGTAAGATCAAATGTTTATACATATATCAATTTTTTTAATCACTTTCTATTTTATAATTATATTATATAATTAATGTTTTTATTTTCACATAATAAGTATTTTTATGTTTACTAAGACTTCATTACTTGAATACTAATTTAAAAAATTCTGTTAGCAAAGCGTCAAATTGTTTGTAAAAAATCAAGAGCCTGAGAAAGTTTAAATTAATAAATGAAACGTTGCTGATTGACAATTTACTATACACATTGATTAATTTAATTTGGTCTCATATCAAAAATTACCTCCACTTTTAAGAAATAAACTTGTATGGACTCATTTAAATAATAAAATTAAAAAAAAAATAAAAATAAAGGAATAATAGAAATAAATAATAAAACAAAAATATAGTTGATGTTACGTCGAAATTTTTATTCAAAAAAGGTTGTGCTTCGCTATTTATACAGGGTAGGTACTTCAGTCTTGGAAATTCGTCGTCGGAGCTGACCGACTGCAGAAACAGAACAAGCTGATAATTAGAATCTTTCACCATTTCTTGACGATACTTCCCGTACCAGCTGAAAAGTTTTTTACAAAATTAGAATATGAAAGAAAATTTCTAAATTTATTCTGATTAATAAATTCAATATAGGTAATTATTTAGTTCTGATTTTAGACAAAATTAATTTTCATTTTAAAGGTTTAATTGAAAAGTTTTTGTTTTGCCGAGAGTAGCAGAGTTGTTGATTCACAAAGAGAAACAAAGAGGTTGCCCTCTGCTTGATGCAAATAAAACATACACACATATATATATGAGATGAAGACTTGGTCTTCATCATCAGTCTTTTTAATTATAAATATTGTTTTTCATGGAGTCAATATCCATACGGTATTGACTCTATGAAAACAATATTTATAATTAAAAGAGACTGATCATGAAGACCAAGTCTTCGAAACTATAGTCTCAAACAAATAAATAATATATATATATACAGATATATCATCTCGATATATATGTGTATGTTTATTTGCATCAAGCAGAGGACAACTTCTTTGTTTCTCATTTTAAAGAGGTTAATCCAAGATAAAGAAATCCAATTTGTATTTGTGTATAATAAAATAAGCCCAATGAAACATCGATATTGATATATTTATTAATCTTTCATTAAACCTTTAAAAATAATAATATTTAATATTCTTTATTCTATTTATTTATCGTAAGATTATTTTCAAAGTAAAAAAATATGAACAAGATGGCTGTTTTTTTAGAACCAAATCTCACCATATTAATATTATAAAGATGATTAGAAGAGTAGAGGTGATAGTACATAGATCAATCATTCTGGTGATGTCGATTTCTTCATTTTGGCTCCAAAACATTTTAATAATTTTATAAATATTTTATATTCTCGAATAAAGCAGGAGCTGGTATTGCAAAGATGTTTCAGCGAAGGCTTCTGGAAGCGAAAGAAGGATTATTTATTGGAAGAGGGAGCAAAGATATTGTTTGATAGCATACCAACTTTGTATAAAATAAAATCTAAAAAAGAAAACAAATGCTTTTATTTAATCTTTGAAATTTTTGTTTTTACTAACATTTTATTTTTAATTTTAATTTCATTCGGGAAATAATATTTATTTATTTATTTATTTATTTTTAATATAAATTTTTATCAGACAAATTCCTTGATTCATTTTTTCGGTATTTTATTAATTTTACAAATATTTAAGAAAAAATATTACAAAATGGCGGCCAATACAATTATTCAAATATTATTTTCTAAGCAAACAATAATTTCATCAAATTATAATTAATTTGCTTAAATGTTGACCGTATTTTTAATATAATGTCTTTTATTAAAAACATTTAATTTAAAACAGAAAAGTTAATATGACTGAAATGTCTAAAATCTATAGTTTACGCGTTAAAAAATATTCCAATATTATAGAGTGAATGGATTGAATCAATAACAAATGTCTCTCTGATAGGACGAGACATCCTCTCGATATAACATATAACAGACCAAAAGAATTATAAATGAGACTTATTTTATCGATTTAATCTATCTTGAGGTTAATACAAAAAATAGCGTTTTGATTAAGAATTTTGTAGTTTAATAGAAATTGTATGAAAAAATTCAATTTCTCTCCGGGAGCGAATCAACTAGAAATGTCAAAAAGTTTTATTTTTTTCTCATTAGATATTTATTCAAATCTATTGAAATTTCATATCTGTGTGTTATTTTCATTTATATTTTATAGCAAATAAGTATTATTAGGAATTTGCATTTTAAAGGGTAGATTATTTGAAAGTCCAATTTGGAAAAATGCTAATAACCCCGTTTAAATTTTTTTTAAAATATGAAATTAATTAATAGATACTATAAAAAAATTAATTATTCATAATTTAATTCAATTTTGAACGAAATCGATTCAGCACTTTTTGAGAAAAATCGTCAAAACCCCCGAAATCCGTCCATGAAAGATCGTTTTTAGAAACATTTTAAAATTCACCTCCAAGTCACAAGTCAATGTTTCTGTTTCATATGACTTTTTTAATTTTTTTTTCAAAGGCATCTCATGCTTTCAAAAACATCGTTTTTTAGATCTGTTCAGATGGTTTTTGACCATTCTCACAGATGAAGAGGGCAAGGAACATCAATAAAATAAAAGACAAGATGCTTGTTTTGCATGGCTCTATATGCAGGGTGTCTCAAAAGAAAGTTTATTTTTGTATAGCTTACCGTGCGAACGCAACGAGTCCGGGAGGAAGGCTGTCAATCGGTAATCAGTCTCTTGGGAATTCAGTCGCACGGAGCGTTTCTTGAGCGGGCCGTGGAGAATTTTACAAAATCTGTCATTCGGCGACTGTAGCGCCTAGAAGATTCCTCCAATATTCGAGCTTTTCAACACTTAAATGATGCACCAAGCATTCTTCCTCAGCGGGGTCGAAGGTATTCGTGGATACGGGTCTTAGATAGCTGAAGGTTATAAGTCGCGGGAAAGATGGTGGCAGGGGCAGCGAGTTCCAGTCTCTGGAGGTCATAGGATAAAAGAGTTGGCGAAAGCGCTTGTTCGATGTTTATCCAATTTGACAAGGAAGGGGTGCTGAGCGTTTGAGAACCGCGTGTTTCTCGTAAAGAGGGCTTTAGGGGGGATAATTGATTTCAGCTCAACTGACACTGCGTGATAGTATCTCGTAGTACAGGGAAGGACAGAAACGGTTCTTCGGTGAGCCAAGGAGTCGAATGAGTTGGTTAGAGCCGGATCTCCTATTAGTTTAATTGCTCGCTTCTGAATCGCATCCAGTGTAGCAAGGGAATGCTTGAAGGCACCCCGACTGGAACTTTCTTCCCCCGACCGTCTTTTCAGCAACTTATAACCTTCAATCTTTCAAGACCAGCATCCACAGATACTTCGACTCCTACCCAATCCCTAAATCTCTTCCTTATCTTCAACGATACAAGGGTCCACCGCAGACCACGGAGGTTGTACCTTCTTGGTGCAATTTCTTCTTGTATCAATATTATTACTATAAAAATAAAAAATGAGTGTAGTTTTTTGAAAATTAATATTTTATTTTCCATAGAAATTCTCAATCAAGTTGATAAGGGTCCCATCTTTGTATCAATGTTCCTTTTAAGAGAGGATTCAAAAAGTATTTTTTTTCGAGATATTCAAGGGAAAGTATTATACAATTAGAGGGAAACTTGCATCGCTGTGCGGGACAGGTTAAAATTGAGATAGAGTCTTGCAACTTGGGGATATTTTTCTTTTATTTATTTCGAACCATATAAGTATCTGTCAGCGTAAAAATTCGAAAATACCCAAAATAAGGACCACGCGCATGTGCCGGAGCTTTTGAAATGCCGATTCACAAAGATATTACTAAAATAAATAGAAAAAAAAACCGTTCTCTCTAAACTTTTTGACCTAACTCACCTCTAAGACAGAAAATAAATAGCGTGTACCCCAAGTAATTGAGTACAAATTTATTGTCATAAGTGTCATTACTCATTACTGCTACAGGAAAAATAAGGATAGTTTTGAGGGAATAAAGAGTGGTCAATTGGGGGGAGGGGAGAGATATAATTTTTAGAGAAAATAATAAATATTATTTATTTTTATTTTAATAATAATATATTTTTTTAAACTTCTCTTCATCATGTCTCCATAGAGAAAAAATGTATACTAATAAAAGTTTACATATTGATTAAATTTACAAATAGTATATAATATTTTGAGTCTCTTCTAATCGATGGATTCAACTTTTATTATAGTAATATGTAGTTTATTGGCCATTATTAGAGTTATGATGAATGATTTTAAATTGAATGAATCATAGGCGGCATATCTACTGCAGCAAAAATTGTATATATTTATTTATATATATATTTATTTATTTATATATATTTGTATTTTGGTTCTATTTTTGAAAACGACTCTACCGATTTTGATGAAATTCACGGGTTAGGGGTTTTTGGGGTGACAATTCGACTTCTGTCACGGTCTCATCTTCTGACAAATTGTTTTTGATGGGGTTTTCTTAATCAAATTAATTATTCTCAGGTAGAAAAATGCAAATCTTAGGATTTTAAAAAGGGTTTATCTTTTCTTTGTACCCAGACAGACAATGGGTCGGGTTAGCTCCTTATTCTCAAAAGCCTTGAAGATAGTATTGTGATTGTGGTGTGTTGTTGTCATAGCATTAGCTAAACTCTCGAATAAAGTTCGGTCTTCCGGGTATATATATATATATATATATAGCATTTGTATTTTTTTTTTATTTTTAAAAACGGCTCTAACGATTTTGATGAAACAAACTCTATCTAACAAGTTTTGAAGGTGAGAAAGCGATCTTGATGTGGGCGGGGGTGGATGGGTGGGGTAGTGCAGAAGGTGGGGGACAGTGGGAGGGGGGGAGGTCCGGGGGTAGGGCGAGGGTTTCAGGGGTGGGGTCGAGCAGGGTGGAGGTGGGGGTGCAAGTGGTCGAATACTATATAGATATATTTGTATTTTTAATTTGAAAACGGCTCTCAAATAAAAATCGACCTTTTATCAGAATTTTAAATTAAAAATAATATTAAAATAAAGATTTTAACTGAAGGAAGAAGTTACCGAGCATTGCTCGGTGCCTCCAGGTACTATTGTATTATATTGGTATATATAAAAAAATTCTAAATTTATTATGTATAATCAAAAAGATTAAAATGTAATTATACTCTATTTAAATTAAAATAATTACAAATTCAATTCTCTATATATCCTCTTATTTTCACGAACTGTTAAAAAACAAAATGATAATCAAATATAAAAATTTTACATATAAAATAATTTTAGGGTTTAAGATATTTAGTTTGATGTCTTTATTTGATAATCTTTGCCAGGAAGTGAGATAAAAATAAAGAAATCAATTTTTACCGCAAAAAGCTAAAAAATTTACTTTTATAAATAATCAAAATTAATTAAATTATTATTAATTGTAAAAGACAAATTAAAAATATAATTATTTAGCAGGACAAAGACTAAAGACAATATTCAGAATAAAAAATTTAAAAATAGTCAAATCAATCAACATCCTCTAGTTTCTAATATAAGGAACATCCGACCCTATCAAAAGTATATTGGCAACAAATCAAAGCAAATTATTTTCGATTTCTTTAATATAATGAAGCTTTTATTCTTCCCTGGTCTAAAATATAAATAAAGCAATAATATTAAGTTATTAAGATTTCAAACAAATTAGTAAATAAATAAAATAATCAATTTAATAAGATATCTAATTAGTTAAGGCAATAAATATAATGGAAATATCCATATTGCTACTCGTATAAATGGATTCATGGCGGTCCTCAACCACCGCCATTTTATCAAATAAATCCATTGAACGATTGGGAAACTAATAAACAACTAATAAATATTTTCTCTAGAATTAATACAAATTCAAAATTAAGATGATCGTAAACTGATTTTAATTTTAAATATTTATTGGAAACATATTTTGTAATTAAAACTTTTTGCTTTTTATCCTAACCTTAAATCATAATAATTTTTATTTCCTTAATATTTAAAAAATTAAATAATAAAACTTTTTATTTCAATTTCAATCAGAATTGCTTTTCAATGTAGTATTAGTATAGTTTATTTAATGATAATGTTCAAAAATTTTAATTAATATTCCTATCAACTCATTATATCAATTTGTAATTCTATTTGTTACAACTAAGTAAATATTTTGTGAATTCTTATAGAGATTTTATAAACATATTTATTTATCTCTTATTTATGGATATGGAAGAATTTAATATATTATTAGTCTAGTTTCTAGTTTCTAGTTTCTAGTTTATTCGCTCCTGAGTGAGAAGAAACTGAATCTTTTCATAAAATGTCATTTAAACTACTACAATTCTTAATGAAAATGCTATTTTCTTGTATTAAAAAGATACTATGAACCTCCATATAGATGAAATAGATAAAATAAGATCGATTTATTTCATTTATAATTAATTTGCTCCGTTATATCAAGAGGATGGGTCACAAGCCTCCCAGTATGAGCTGGCCGGAATTTGTTATGGATTCAACGAGTCACTCCATAGTATTGATAGGTATATCTTTTAACCTTATAATTTAATATATATAAATGTACGATTATATGATATAATAAATAAAAATATAAAATAATTAAAATATATATATATATATATATTTGCATATATATACAAAAGCTATTGCAACCACTGACCCAACACTCAGGAGCAGAGCCATATTATCGTATTATTCCTTTAAATAAATAATTTTAGTATTAAATAATTATATTGCCCCCTAGCCTGGTGAAGGACTCTCATCATCCGAATGGGAGCCCTCATTGCTAGAATTCCTCCCTGGCCATAGTCGATCAATCGATAAAGAGGGGCAAAGGAGGAATTAACCATTCTCCTGTGGTCCTCCTAGAAATAATAAGATTCTAGTTCCAATGTCAGGTTTTTATGTTACTCCTAATTTCTTCTGGTCCTGCCTAAACCAAATTTCTGATTTATTTAAAATATCTGAAAACTTTTGATCTGACAGGCCCAGTTCAAATCGATAGAATGACTTTGATTATTACTAAGGGTAAGCATTCTTTGATAACATATTTTAGCCAATTTATATTCAGGCATTACAAGAATTTTATATAACCATTTTAGGTCTCTTAAAAACATATGTAATAACTCTTTTCTGTTGGAATTCCTTTCTTATAACATAGCCGGAGTAGATCCATTTAAAAATATAGAGATTTAAAAATTGTACCTGTGCTTCGTCGCTGTCCTCTGTTCAGACCTCAAACTCCGAGGAGTACAAAAGGTCATTTAAAACGGTAGACTTATATAAAGCATCTCTGGCTGAGTAACTATCCATTCCAGATTTACTCATTACACTCTTAAGGTTAGCTGTAGGCGGCTCTTGCCTTACTAACCATCTGATCTGCAGTGAAATTAAATTTCCCGATGAACTAAAATTTATCCCCAGATAGCTAATATTTTAGCTATTTCTATTTTTTCTTCATTATAATAAAATGCATAGTCCGGAGGTCTTCCGGCTTCACGAAATACCACTACTTTTAGTGTTATTAGTATTAACTTCTAGCTTATTGCTTTCACTATATATTCTAAGTCTATTAAGCATCATTTGCAGCTTAATTGTGTATCCGCCAAAAGGATCAAATCATCTACAAAAAGCAAAGTCGAAATTGAAGGTTTTAGTGGCTAGGGTGGGCAATATAAAAATATTGTATTTTTGGTTGAATGGTATTGGACATAAAATAAACCCGGAGATGGTCTGTTCCATTTGTAACAAATATGAAAATGAAAATTTATTTCATATTTTAAATGTATGTCCGATATACAATGCGCTGAGGGAAGTCCATTTAAGGGATTCTATTGAGAATGCCGAAAGAATCTTGGGATATTTTGAGGCCTTTGAGCTTACAAAAGCTGAGAAGCTTATATAATTTTATTGATGGTGTTCCGCGTTCCTGTTCATTTATTATAAACGAATGAGGGAGGGGGTGGGGGATAGTTTATTGTTATATTTGTATCACAGTTCCACTTATTTGTACTTAATTCTTGTATTGAATTTTCTATAATTCTATATATAACAATAATAAATAAATAAATAAATATTAAATAATTAAAAGTCGTTAATAAAATAATCTATTATTTTATTATAAATGCAAGCTATTGTGAGCTATGATAAATAAAATTGATAAAATAGATCTCTTTCTTTCTTATTTATATTCTGAGATAAGTTTTCGACTCGTGAGACAGTCCTCCGATATCAAACATTATTTGTTATGGATTTTTTTTTACTGATTATTATTATGAATCTCATCAAATTCTAGTACCGTCTACAGTTTTGAAATAAATTAATCTTTTCAAATATCTCAAATTGAATAAATTATACAGTATATAAAATATACTACTAGGCGTGAAAGAAAGACCTGCTCCAGGAGCCCAAGATTCCGAAAACATATATTATCTGATTAGTTATTAGTATTGAATAAATAATTTTATAAGACAAGTTTATTTAAAAAGACAGCAGATAACTAAGCACCTAAAAAATGGCAATCCCCACACGAAAGTGAAAGATAACTCATTTAAAAAAATGTACTTCGATGTCGCCCTCGAAAGAGACATTGAGGCCAAAACCATGGTAATTCTTGTCCTTTGGGCAGCCCAACTTCTGACCCATTAAATATTCTGGGTTTTTTCCTTACTAGCCCAAGTTCTGTTCTCTATTCACTGTTAGACATCTATCGGCCCAAGTGATATTAGAAGCAATTTTCCAAACACCCATATAGTATTTCACAGGGTTTTTTTTTATTACAGAGAAGAAATTCAGCAAAAAGTTATATTTTGTATTTATTTTTGAAAAATTTAATGAATCAGTTTATCCCTAGAAACCCTATTTTCAACAAGCGCTTAACTTGGTTAATTGTTATTATTTATTAATACTTTGTATCATAAGTTTTTATTTATTTTTTTATCGATATTTATCAATGATGCTATAATATAGTTCGATAGATCCTTATAGTGTGCCAATCAAAAAAAAAGAAACTATTTAACTTGCAAAGTCCGTATGATTTTGCTCAAATTCCATTGAATTTTAACTCACTTTAATATCCGATAGTTGAAATTTTCATATTTAGTCTGAGACAATACAATGTGATACAAAACCAACCAATCCAAATGGAGGATGAGGGTAAAATGCAAATTCTAAGCCCTTTGACCTAGCTGAATCAAATTTTGTATACCTAACTTTGAACGGATTGAAGAGTAGAGCGTAAAACCAACCAACTAAAAATGGGGTAGAGTCAAAATAAAATTTCAAGCCTTAGACCTACATACATGAACAACCAATGAAAAGACTTTATTGCAAATTTTTAGAAAATTCAGGAAATGAGAAAACCAACCACCCAAAAGCGAAGGGGAGGAGGAGGGCAAAAATGAAAATTATAAGCCTTTGAACCTAGCTGAACTAAATTTTTATCACTTAATCTGTGGAAGCCTAGAGTACTAGAAATGCAAAAACTAAACTAAATCTGTGGACGTCTAAAATACTAGAAATGCAAAAGCCAATCACCATGGGGGACAAAAATTTCAAAAAGTTTTTTTCAATACAGATATTCTTTGGTAATAATTCGTTAATTCACTTTCAAAAATATTAATCAACTTGTTTTATAGAACTTGAATGAGATAAACAATCAGAGGGGGATTAACAAATGTGCCGCCTATAGGCTGAACCAACGTATTTATAACTATTAATAACATAAAAAATTTAGTTTTAGAAATATATATAAAATATGGTGTGTTTAAAAAAATTAAGAAACTTTTTTTCTTAATAATTATTTTAAATACTTTACTGAAATTTGTTCCATACAATCATAGCAAAAATTACCAAATCGATTTTTAAATTTAATTGTTCTTTAAATTTTCAGAATCTAAAATTTTAGCGCCCTAAATTTTTCCTCCCGGCTCACGGGCCTAAACGCAAATCCATCACTGTGTAACTGTTTCTAAATACATTTTCACAAGAGTATCTGTATCTTTAACAATACCTCGTGTATTCTATACAACCACTAGCTTTAACATGCAGAAACCAAAGGCTTCTTATAAATCCCCAAAGTTAAATATTATGTTATGCAACTAGTTTTTGGATGGGTAATCTTTTTCAAACTTTTGATTTAATAGAGTCATCAAACTTTATTTGTTTTTTAATACCCGCCTTTAGCAACTCGGTTATTTGGATGCAAATGCTGCTTTAGGTTTTCCAAGTCGTTTGCGATCGCTTTATAACGAATAACACTCAAAATTTTCAAGAAAAAAATAAAAACCGACTTCGAGAATTAAATGCAACAAATAAAATACACTAAAAGGTATAAAAATAATTATTATCTTATTTAGTTACAACTAAACGACGAAATATTAACACGAAATTACTTTTTGAAGTCGGTGCCAAACATATACCTTTTATGAATCGCACTCGATGGAACTTACTAGTACGTTTGGAGGGTACGCTCGCTTATAGGTATAGTTTGTTTGGCACCGAATTCAAAAAGTAATTTCGTGTTAATATTTCGTCGTTTAGTTGTAACTAAATAAGATAATAATTATTTTATACCTTTTAGTGTATTTTTATTTGTTGCATTTAATTTTTAAAGTCGGTTTTTATTTTTTCTTAAAATTTTTATTTTTCTCTTTTTAGTGATGTTATTAATAGTGATCATATCATCAGAACTTGACCAAATTAATATGACACCATCCCTAAGACACCCCCTTTCGGATAAAAAAAGAACCATCGAAATCGGTTCATAAACAAAGAGGTTAGGTCTAAACAAACCTAATAAAAAAGGTCTAATACCTATGAAAAAAAATCGAAAAAAAAAAATGGGACCAATCGGAAGCTAGACTGGACCCAATGCAAAAATTTTTTTCAAAATCGGTTGACAATTGGCGGAGATATGAGGTAACATAGGCACAAAAAAAAAAAAAATTCAGTCGAATAGAGAACCTCCTCCTTTTTTGAAGTCGGTTAACAAAGTGGGCGCTGGAGGCAAATTATGAGATTCCGTTGGAATGCATCTTGTGTATCCTTGGTCGCTGGTCGAGTCGTCCTTTTCTTAACATTCCACTGAAATTTATTAGAGAGAGCTAAAGAGGAATATTGGGACGGATCATACACATTTACAATATATAGATAATATGCAAGTAATATGATTAAACATTCTGATTATTTATTTTTGTAATGAATATTGTTAAATACTTGTTATTGTTTATTTGTTTTTGTTTTTATTTTTATGTGATAATTTTTTTTTTTTATCATTATGATCTATTTTCTGTTCATAGAATAATTTTGTTTATGTTTACAATTTAAAGGTGTCCAGACAGGGCTCGGACTGGACCGTAGTAAACCGGAACGGCGCTCCAGTTCGTGGTATTATCGAAGATATTGTTCCGGTACGTTAAACTAAAACATTTACTGGGATTTATTTATTAATTTAATACTAAGGCAAACATTTTTGTGCGCTGTGTAACTTTGTTTTTATATTGTTTGAAAATAAATAAAATTTCTATCTATTTTCTATCACTTGCGGCTTGACGTTCCGGTTTTCCATTTCGAGCCCTGTGTCCAATTATTTAGTGATTAGTGTTATTATCAACAAATCTAAAATTAATAATAAGTATTTATATTTAAGATAATTTTTACTATTGTAATTTCGTTTTTTATTTTCAGTTTTTTTATTCATTATGTTTTTCTTGAAGATTCACTGACTTGAATACATTTGAATTGCACTGTTCAGCTCACATTCGTAAGGACGCTATAGTAATACTTTAGAGAATGAAAATCAGTTAATTATTATTTTTAGAAAAAAATAGATTAATATAAAAGCGGAAATTATTTTATATCAAATAACAATTCATTACATTTTTTTAATAATTTATTTAATATATGGAAGATTTGCTTATCAGAAAAAACATTTTTATAAACAATCCAAAAGAAAATAAATCTACAATTTTTATTATTAAAGAATAATTTAAATAAAATAATTAAAATAAGATATTTTAACACTTTAAATATATGTTTAGAAGCAAGAAAAATATTTAGTGTCATTAGATAACAAATGCTGGAATAATTTCAACTTGGTAATCTTGACACTTGGTTTTTATGTTAAAAAATTATTGATTTAATTCAATAACATAATAAAAACTTAAAAACAATTGGATAATATTTTCTACAATTTTAAAATAACAATTATAATTTAGAGTTATCTAAGTAATTTCTTTAGAATTGACTAGCAAACGAGGTATTTTCCTCAAAAAAGTTTAAAATTAAATGATTTTATCAAAATTCTTTTTCTCAAAAATACACAATTATTATGAAGAAAATGCTTTGAGCAGTATTTATTCTAAAACTCATATAATCACAAGCTCAAGAATTAAAATAAAATCTTTGGGGATTTGTCTTAATAATTCGCTATATTTTTGAAAAAAGAAAATAATTAAATATTTGGATAAATAAACGTGTGCATGGAATATTATGAAAGATTGTGAGGATGGTGTGAATCATTGGCAAACTTTTTAAACCATCTTTGTGCTAAAAAATTGAGATAAAAATAAAAATTGTATATCTAATAGCTATTTTTGTTTAAAGCCGAAGGAATTAGAATGATTTACATTCATTGGCAACTAGTCTTTTTCCTTTTAGGAATCATTCTTAATAAGAATTTAAAAACTATCTCCATCACAATTTCTAATCACTTAAAAATGTTAATTTAGAAATTAAATGAATAAATTCAAAAAGGGTTTCGGTTTCGCACAAGGTATATCAAATTGATTCCTTCATTAATTTGATTCTTGGTTGTAAGTCAGCCGTAAAGTTAAAAAAAGAGTGCTTCGTTTCGATTTCTGTAACAAATTTGTTGCCTAGTTTTTTCTTCTCAATTCTCTTTATATCAATAACAACTATCTTGGTAGATAAAAAACAAATTTCTTGATCATAAATTTAGCCTAGGTCTTAGTAATTTATCGAAAATTCTAATGTCTAATAAATTTATCTCCCTCAAACACTCAAACTCTAAAATCTTTGTGTTTTTATTTAATGCAGATCTTAATGAGTTCTGGAAAAAACAATTCATTGTTATTATTTTAACTTTATTAATTATGTGTTTAAAAATAATAATATTTTATAAATTACCTGAATATCATACGAGAGGAAGCATACGAGCTAATCTTAAAATAATGTCAACCAGGAGGAACCAGGATTGCCGTATTCGCGATGAAGTAGAAAATAAGATCTTCAAAATAATCAGTACCATTACTATTTGACCCAATTTATGCATCCAATATAATCTGGAAAAAATAAGTTTCAGGTAAAAAAAATGGTTATTATAATTTATGTGAAGCTCATTTATTTGCAACGTTTACAACAATAAACCTGAATTTATTTGAAGTTTACAAATTTATACTTTTTCGTAATTTATTTATTTTTTAAAAATAACTTAAGAATAAGGTGTCTATAAGTAGTGGTTTACCAATAGCGCTGATTTTTTTAGTCATTGGTCCAGATTAGTGGTAAAATGAAAACAGTACAGATATAAGATATAGCAGTACACACACACACACAGAGAGAAAGAGAGAGAGATCTTTAAATTTATGGGTAAGATTTTGCTCTGACGCCCACAAAATCTGCTTCATTAAACTCAGTTTCTATATCTAAGTGCATCAAATACTATCACTTGGAGCTGTCGGAGTGAATTAACTTCTATACTTTTGGGAAGACTTCGAAAAGTGAACCTTCCGAACGAGAATGCAAAACTTTAAGGTTCATGGTTTGCAGTGTAAGTGAAAATAAAAAGATGAGCATACTACAATATTATTTCAACGTATATTCTTCGACAGTGACTATACTTATGCTTTCTGAGTTATTTTAATTGTCCTGGTTTTAAATTTGAAAAACAGAAATCATTTTACTGTAGAATTAAGAATCTAAATGAAGTCTAAATTAAACATAACTTCATTGTGGTGAATAATTAATAAGTCATAATAATAATAATAAAAATATTCTCATTGAATATACAATATAATCAGATACGAGAATATTTCAATTAAAGAGTATATTATATATTACCTTTGTATTTGTTTTCTAGCTTGTGGGAGAGAATCTGGAGTTTCTTTAAAAATAAACTGGCGAATACCAAGTATATATGCTTCAACATAATCGAGCCAAACAATTTGACTTGGATCAAATGGAAACATAGTCCGGTCTTCAGAAGATAACGAGTTGAGTAAAGCACGAACATTTTCATCTCGAAAACGCCATTGTCTTGTGGAAAAATATTCTAGGCACTTTGAGGCCTTAGTAAGCTTATTTTGTACACGAACCATGCTAAAAATTCAATTAAAACAAACATAATTTATTATGAAAGGTGTAGAGTTAGAGAAACAAAAAGTGAATGGAGAAGGACTTGATGCATTTAAGTTTTAATAGGTGTTCATTTTCTAATTTAATTTGATAACATTTTTCATTTTATTTTCATGGTCTCGTTTAAAAAATAAAATGGGAACTTATTAGTGTCGATAGAATTTCCGTATGTATGTCAGAGTATAGTAGCTCGTATACTAAATAAGATGTAAACTTGAAATTTTAAGTTATATGTATTCATTTTCCCGGAAATAAAAATTCCTGTAAGATTTTTATCGAATTTTTTGTGGGGTTAAAAATAAAAAAAAAATTTATCATGAGGCATAATAAAGTGTATAAAGATCTTTTGAAGTAGAAATAGACTTAGTTTTTTAAATTCATTTAGCTGTTAAATCAGGGACGGCGGAACCGTGGGGTCAGGGGGGTCAGCTGACCCCCTGGGAACTCCTAAAGAAAGACATTTTACCGTTACTTTGTATCTACAAGAGCTACAATATTAAGTAAAATCCAATGAACACTTATTTGTAGATTGTAGATTAATTTAGTGTCTTAAGCAGTGCTGGATTTCCGCCTAGAACCACAAGGCCCGGGCCTAGGGGCCCCGGTTGTCGAGTCTTTTTTTTTTCAACCGAAAAAGATCACAGGGGATCTACAACAGACATTACAAATACCATACAAGTATGCAATCACAATCTCTGGCTAAACAAATATTGCTTAACATTCTCATTAAAATTACTAAGAGCTTTTACGTTGGATTGCTGCTCCATTTACATAAGCACATTCATCCAAACGTAGGAATTGCGTTCCGAATGCTGTTGTGTACACCAGCGTCAAACGGCTCAGCAGAACGGTCGTTTTCAGCACTAAAGAGAGTAAAGAATTACTTAAGATCTAACATAGGAGAGAACAGGTTCAATTCACTCTCTGTAATGTACATAGAGTCAGAAATAATGCAGTCAATTGACTATGAATACGTCATTCGTTCTTTTGCACTTATGAACAAAGGTTTTGTTTTCCTAGTTACATAAGTTTATTACTCATATGTGCTAAGAATAATACAAGTATATGTTGCTAATTAATTTCGTTTTATTTTATTACCTTTTGAACCTAAACTCAAGCATTATAACTACAAACAAAAAAAAATTCTTTCAGTTTTCAATATAACCACAGCTACAAACTGCTTAAAAATGGGTTAAATTGTACCAATTTGCTTCAAACTTTTCTGTGGAGTTTCCCCAGACCCCCCGGTACTTTCCAAGTTTTGAGCCCCCTGGCCTAAGATCGTTCCACCGTGCTTGTGTTAAATGACAATGTAAGAGACTAAGATCATTGTGAAACACTACTAACTCCAATCAATTATAAATTTAAAAATGTTTCAATATAAAACAACACCGCGTTCCCTAAGTTTTATTTTCAATGCAAGAGAGACCCAAAGGGACCATTTTCGGTGATTTTTATATCAGCTTTATTTCAATAAAGTCTTGTATTAAATTTCTAAAAAATTTAAAATTCTCTTCTTATGACTCTGGGGTGGCCGGAGTATTGAATTCAAGCACAGACGGGTCATTCAAAAGTTATATATATTTGGTATAGAATGCTCGGTATACGAGTCCGAGTAGTACTTGGGGGACTGAAAATTTTTGAATGAATTTATTATAACGGCCGCTGGGCTTACAGCAATCGCCACTAGACTTACTAGTACTTGCCCATCTTTGTTTTAGCCGCATTCTCTCTTCTCGTTAAGGCCTTTATGCCTTATATTTTTCTATAGTTTTAACGTCAATCATTTAACTCATTTAACGTTATGATGCACATCGCCATTTAAATTAAAGGACAATGTATTTCCATCAAAATCTTTTCGGTTATTTTTGTCAAAATCTTGTTATATAAAAAAAAGATCAGAGAAAATTTCAAAAATGTTTCGAAAATGATGTAAAATCGTTTAAAATGACTCTTTTGTCATCCTCTACAGATCTACACCATCATTTAGAGAAAAATTCAGTCTTATCCTAAATACTGAGCTCTTAACACTCTTTACAATCTCATATCATAGGATAAAAAAATATTTTCTATTTTCGACATCACAAAAATTCGACCTTCCAATTAATACAATTTTTTATTTCTGGGAAAATTAATAGTTATAATTTTACATCAGTATCTTGTTTAGTGTAAGAGCTATAATGCTCTGACAGATGGACTGGTATTGTAGCAAAATTAATAGGGTCCTGTTTTACAATTGTTTTCAATATCCATACGGTATTGACCCCATGAAAAATAATATTTATAATTAAAAAGACTGATGATGAAGACCAAGTCTTCGAAACCATAGTCTCAAACAAATAAATAATATATATACAGATATATATGTGTGTATGTTTATTTGCATCAAGCAGAGGACAACCTCTTTGTTTCTCTTTGTGAATTGTTTGAAACCCTAAAACCGACCGAATTTTTTCACTTATCGGTCAATCATAAATTATTTAATTGAAATTTTAAAAATTTTGTATTTAACAATCAGATACTCTAGATATTCATAATATATAGAAAGATTTTATCAAATACTTACATAGGCTTTTTTCCAAATATTCTAGATATCGTATCTAATACGTGAGCAGGTAACGTGTGACAGAACAGTGTCATTATCCAATTAGTTAAAGGATTGGATCGACATTGCCCACCTGGGTACCAAAGGGTAGAAGAAAGAGGATTCCGTCGGACGTGATTAAAACTCAGTGAGACAAATTCCTTCCATGAAATGGGATTTCGTTGTCCTGACACACAATTGTAAACAGGCATCCCATACGGCCTAAAACATTTTTCTTTTTAAAGTAAAATAAAAATAGGGTGAGAAAGTAAATTGCCTACAACTATAATTCAAAATTTAAAATATTAAAATTGGAATAAAAGATAAAACCTCTCTGTTGCAGTCCTCCATGCGGCGCAAATCATGAGATTTACTACAAGATCCACCGGGATAAGGTCTGCGGTTTTATCCCCATGACAAAGCATCGTTCGGAAAAAACCTTTTCCTGCGGCTGCGATGATTCCTGTGGGTCCATTCAAGTTATCAACCCAACCCGCCACAGGTTCAGACGCAGAGCTCAAAACTGCAGAAAGAGAAGAAAAAATAAAATTCAGTTGATTTTTCAAACAAAGATAAAAAAATATTCGGCGAGTATAATTTAATTTTGGATAGGTATAATAAATCAATCTTCATTTTAATATAAATTCGATTCTGGTTCAAACTCGAATAAATTCGGATGTGAAATTTATACTAGATGGAAATGAAGTGAGGTAGTTCTTTTGAAACTGTTGTGAAATTTTTTGATTATCGAAAAAAAATGAAAAATTTATAATTTTAGCGATATTTTGTTTTTCTACGTAGAAAGATATTTTTCTTCGATGATCCAAAAAATAGATAATTTATATTTTTGCGATTTTTTCTTCCTTCTTTCAAAATGAAAAAGATACGTTGAAATGTTTCTGGTCAGTATTAATAAAAAAGTTGAGAAACGATAATGTAGGTATATATTGTTAGTATTAGTAAAGAGAAATCAATTTGTTGTCCTCTGACTGGTGCAAATAAACATATAGATACATGTAAAGAATATAAACATGTGTATAGATAATTTATTTGTTGGAGATTATAGTTTCGAAGGTTTGGTATGTATATATTTATTTTCATCAAGCAGAGGACAACCTCATTGATTTCTCTTTATGAATCAACAACTCTATCACTCCCGGAAAAACAATTTTTTTTTCAATTAAAGTATTAATGTGTATATAGCAAAATTTTGAATATAAAATAGTGAAATATTATAGCGGTTTCCGTTGAACGATTAATTCCATAGCACATCAGGAATTTAAATTTAAAATATTATTATATTTGAATAGTCTCTCTTTGTCTACTCTATTTTAGGCTCTTCATTCATTAATAACCCTGGGATCTGGGAACCCTTAGCACCTGCCTAGTCTGGCATTATATTTAAGTGGTGCTTTGAAAGAAGAAAATTGCTACTATTTCTGTATTATACTAAACTGTGTTCTATTTCTAATTTGGAATAGAATTATTTTTAAACAAATTAAAAAAAGCATTTTGATACTGGCAAGTTAAGAACTAGCACATCTTCATCGGAGCACGCAGTGAAGACAAGTTAGGGGGACATTGACATTATTTATTGCTCGGTACGCTCGCGAGACAGACCAACCTGAAGTATTTAATTGAATTTTTTGCGATCGTTTTTAGAAATGTCGGAAATTGGAGAAAAATTATTTCCAAGTTTAATTTTTTATGTCTGTGTGTATATCAGGATTAACATAAGATACTCTCAATAACTCAAGAATAAAAAGAGATAGAAAGTTCGTTCTAGTGCCAAAATGTTTGAATTTCAAAAACAAAGGAATGATTAGGTTTTGGACTTTCTATCTTCAGAACTTCCAGTTCAAAAATGCAGAAAATATCGAATTGTCTTATGGGAAACTATCGAACGGGTGTAACTATCAACTGAAATTTGCCATGTTTATATTATGAATAAACTGCACTCGTAAGCCAAGATTCAATTTTCTAACTCAACCGTTAGTTGACAAACATTTCTAAATCCTTAGAATTTTCAGATAGCGTCTTGAAAAAGTTTTCTCATTTTTTTTTCATTTTATTTGTTATGAATATTGTTCAGATAAATACAACAAATAAAATAATAAGAACTCAAAAATAAAATAAAATGCTCTAAAAGGTATAAAATAATTATCTTATTTAGTTACAACTGTTTAGTTACAAATGTAAGAATAGTGACTTATGATAATACCTTGCATGCATCTCGTAAGAAAACGTCGGGCGAATGAATCAGAAATTGATAATAAAATTCAATTCATAAATAGAGAAATTATCTCGAAACGTCAGCGGGTTTTAAATGAACGTTTTAAGATTGTTTTTTTTTATAAAAGATTTTATTTATTATAATTTCGATTATTTACACAGAAGAATTGGAGATTTCCGTTATTTTGTCATTGATCATATTATCAGAACCTGAGAAAATTAATATGGTACCACCCCCTAAGGTATCCCCTTTCCAATAAAAAAAGAATCATCAAAAATCGGTTCATAAACAAACAAGTTATACGAGAACATACATAACAAAAAAAAGTCCGATGCCAATGAAATTTATACGGGACCAATCGGAAACTATTCTGAACCCAATGCAAAAAAAATTATCGAAATCGGTCCACATGGTAAAGAGAAATCGACGAACAAACATCATCAGAACTTGACCAAATTAATATGTGACTACCCGTTTCCAATAAAAAAAGAATCATCGAAATCGGTCCATAAACAAAAAGTTATACGTGAACATACACTACAAAAAAGGTTCAATACCAATGAAAAAAACGGGACCAATCGGGTACGAGACTGAACCCAATGCAAAAAAATCATCCAAATCGGTCCACATGGTAAAGAGAAATAAATGTTCAAACACAAAAAAAACAGACATTCCGTTGAATTAATTGATAACCTCTTTTTTTCAAAGTCGGTCAAAAAGAGCGGGCTACTTTTAAAAATTTTCAGTTACAAAATTTATGAATCTTTTTTTACCTTTTAAATAATATAATTTAATGACTTTTTAAAAGTCCCGTTAATGACAGGAATAAAATTTTCTCCATTGTTGACATACTAATTTAGCTCTTTACTCTCATTCTGGAACTTTTGGGTCCAGGCACGTTATAAATTTACATGAAGCTAAAAAAAATTGTATTTTTGACAAGGCTTGGTTCGTATGTGTACCGCATTTTGTGTATAACTCCTAATTAACTGAAGATGGCCAAATAAAATTCAGGCCGAAACGTTTTATTAAAGGTGTTTTATTGAACCCAGTGATTCCATCTTTGGCTGATACCTCCTCCTTCATCTAATATTAATTTTGCGTCATTTTCTGCTACTTGAAGACTTTTTCCCAAATTGTGTAATATTTTTTAAGCATAAATTAATTTTGCCCGTCTCATGGATCAAATTTCGTGGGCACCTATATCCATGATAAGACTAAACTCCAACCTTTTCTCAAATAAAAGTAAAAGATTTTGAATAAATTTATGAGCATTGACGGATAAAAAAAAATCGGACACCCCTTAAAACATGTATATTTTAAATAAATTTTTTATAATTTTTCTAACTGATATGACAAAGAATAATTGACCTATCAATGAGAAGTGTTTTGGCCGCGCTTTATTTGAAAAAGATATTTTATCACAAGACTATTGCGGATTATGCTATTAAAGTCTGTGGAGTCTTAAATCTGGACCAGGAGAGAAAAAAAGATGTGATCCACTTAGCTACAATCCAACGTCATTTTGCGTATAGCCCGCTAGACATTCGGATGGATTCCCTACAGTTGATTCATGATTGAATCAAATGTAGAAAACATTCGATGTATATATTATATGACTTTGAAGTGATGATTCTACCTCACGACTTTTACTTCACTAAGATGCATAGTTCAAAGACAAGTTAATATTTAAGAGCGATTGAATTCATTATCAATTATTTAATCGAAAAAAAAAGAAAACTTAAATATTTTGGAGAAATTCGATAGGTATTTAATTTAATTCAAAAATATTTTAACCCTACTTATTGAGAATAATAATCCACCAATATACATTTTAATTAAAAATATTAAGTTGTTTATCAAAATACAAGTTTGGAATGAAACCACCTAGATTGGACAATTTTAATTAGAAAAACTCGAGGGGTGAACTGCGACCTAAAATCGTGTACACCTACTTCCACTTCCACGTTCATTTCCAAGTAGAAGACAATATATTATCCAATGAATTCCAAAATAATTCCACATAATTCGAAAGACGGTGTACACCTAATTCCAATCGCGGTTCACCCCTCGGAAAAACTCATCCGAATGCACGACATTTCATCATCTAGTTCTGGAATCATTTTTAAGTGATGGAGAGAAATTTTTGGATCACTTTCACCAAAAACTTATCTTTTGATAAACAACTCAATCACCAAAGTGGCCAAATTTGTGTTTCGGCCAATAGTATAAGAACTTGACGTGTTAAGACATAGGTAATTAAAAATAATTCAACCTGCAAGATGACTAAAAAATCTAACGTTTAATTAAAAAAAAGATTATATTGAATATGGAAATAGTTAATTAAATATAGTAAATGAGAATACCTATGGATGGTCGAACAATTGCTACGGGTAGATTTCCCGCTTCTTTCATTAGCATGCTCTCCGCCAGAGCTTTAGTAAATGTGTAAGTATTTGGTCGATCGCCGATTAATCTGAAATATCACAAAAACAGGTTATATAAAAAAAAATAATAATAATTCTTAGCATTAATTTAAGATTCAAATTATTGATTAAGAATTGAAAAATTATTTAGGTAGGTTAATTCTTAATTTTAATTAAATGAGGGAAAGTGCATGCTTTAGAGACCAAAAAGTCGTCTATTTATATAATATATAAATTTCAATTAATTTTCTATCTACTTAAAAAAAAGATAAAGAAAAGCCACCAAAGTTTCAAATGACCCATAATATAATATGACTTCATTTTGTGTAATTAATCACCTAGGGGTAAGTGAATCTACGAGATCATCGCTCATCCAATCCATCCATTCTATAATTCTCTCCGGGTCATAAGGAGGAGGATAAATGACTTCCGCAACCTCTTCTCGATCACAGTTGCAATAGGCAGTTGAAACGTGAATCAGGGCCTTAAAAATGCATTGTTTAAAACATAAATACAATTAATTGATACAAGAATTCATATTATAAAATTGTCAAATGTTTAAATCCTCATTAATTTTTGAATAAATTTGAATATAAATACGTTAAAATTTTTTCTTTTTAGACGGACTGATATATTTGAAAACCCCAGAATTGGATTTGGGCAGTCCAGAAATAAATCAGAGACTACTTCCAATAAAATAATATTTATTGGAAATATTTTACCCTTATAATATTATTTTGAAACTGACGTTTCGGAGAATCATCCCTCCTTCTTCAGAGTTCAAGGGTCAATGAAGGAAGTATATAGTACTCTTCCTTCTTGCATCATCTCTCAGCACTTGTTGGTATATAGAGAATATTTGTAGACTTTCCATAATCAATAATTACACTCTCTTCTATTGATGAGTTAAAGTCTAAAAATATTCTCTATATACCAACAAGCAGTGAGGAGAGGAGGCAAGAAGGAAGAGTACTATATTCCTTGACCCTTTTCAACCCTGAAGATGGAGGGAAGATCCTCCGAAACGTCAGTTTCAAAATAATATTATAAGGGGAAAACACCTCCAATAAATATTATTTATTGGAAGTAGTCTCTTATTTATTTCTGGACTACCTTCATCCAATTCTGAGGTTGAATATAAATAATTAGAATCTTTAAATTCGACATTAATTTAAGAATTTAAAAATATAAATAAATATGTTAATAAATTAATACACATATCCCCATCACGAATTAATCATATAGATTTTTAGTTATTATCAAGAGCAGTAGATATTAGAATAACATTAGGATCAGAAAAAAAAAATATTGTACCGGAAAACTGTAATTCCTAAAATAAAACGTCAATTAATTTTTTCAATATTTCTATCACCATCAGATACCTATTCTATAATTTTAGAGTTGTGAACCAAAAAAGGTAAAAAAACAGAGTCCCTTTTGGTGAAATGTTATTGTCTGTCTGGCTGTCTCCTTTGTCACAGGCCATTAGGTTCTAAGCTATTAACGGTAAGAATTCGAAAATAAGCATATAGATAGAATTTAGTACAATCATCAAAGTTAAAAAAGAAGTTGAGGCCCTCTTTCACGAAAATAAAAAACCTCTGTTGAGTGGTATTATTGATGGATAGGTCTTTTAAAATTTTATATTCAACATTTTTACGCTTTATATGTTTATTTTGAGGCTCCAGGCACATCATATAAGCTTATTTATTTGCATCGAAATGTGTTTTCCTCTAACTTTACAACCCCTTTTTTTTTAATATGTAAAAATTATTAAAACAAGCTTAGTGTGAGTAATTTTGATGAAAATAATTTGTATTTCGATTTCAGAAAGAAAAAACAAGCAAACCCACCAACTGAGTCGGACCTCGTATTGAGAGTTCCGTACTTTTATTTTCTAAAATACTTAAAATATCGAAATGCGTTCTTATTTGTTGTTGATAAGGACAATGAGTGAATTTTTGGATTTTTTCATAATTTTAAGCCTAGCCAATTCTGAACGCTGACAGTACAAAAATCACCTAATAATGCCTATAAGGGTCTCTCTCACATCGTCATTTTTAAATAAATTAAATTTAAAAAAATTTAGATAAATTTTACTTTAAGAGATATTTAGAAAGATACCTCACACCCAATGATAAAAAAATATTTTTTTATTTTTGAGCCCTCAAACACATTCTTCTCAAAATAATCATTTCATAATCAAATTTTAAAATGATTTTTGATTTCGGGGAAAATGAATACACATAAATTGTAAATTTCAAGTCTGTATCTTATTCAGTTTTCGAGCCTCTGACAGAAGTAGAGTCTCACAAAACGACAGACAGACAGGCAGACATTCTAGGGACGACACTAACAGGGGTAACAGGGTCCCGTTTTACTTTTGAACAGAACCCTAAAAACGGCTTTAATTTGATATAGTTCTCTCTTGAATATTTTTCTAAGCGGTTCAAACCTGTTGGTAGGCGAGGATTGATTTATTTACACATGGATGTTTGTCCTGTCATTTATTGGAGACTATAGACCAGTCTTTAACTTCAGTCTTTTATAAATATTATATTTCACATGAATATTTATTGGAATATTAGTCAAAATTAATTGAATGAACTGTTTACAAATTTAATTCTTCACTGAACTTATTTTCCGAAAGAAGGAAATTCAATTTTGATTAAAATTATAATAAATATTCATGTGAAATATTTACATAAGTCTCAAGATGAAGTAAGGCTAATAGAATCTAGAGACTAAAATTGATTTTTTCGTTCGCAAGCTAAAAATTTTATTTCTCATCAGTCGAAATATTTTTTTTTTTGTTAGTTGTTTTTTTTCGTCGAAATGTTTTTTGTTCTTAAATTTATTTTTTCATTAATCAATTTTTTTATTTATTTATTGCTTTGTATGAATCAAAAGAATTCTTATTTAAAGTATTTTCGTTAGTGGAATTTAAATTTTTTAATTTGGTTTTGATATGTATTGATATAAAGTTTGTGAAGCCCTATACTAATCGAAAATATTCTCATGTCAAAAGTATAATATTAAATTTGTTATCATTTAGACAGGGAATCACAATACTTCCCCATTATATTCTATAGAATATAAATGTGAAAGTAAAAATATATTATATACGGAACCCTTGTTATATGAGTATCACTTGTTCTTGGACACTTTTTTGAGTAATAAATATCCATATGATATAATTTATTTTTTTTGTTAAGAAAAAATGTTGTGGGTTCTTGGTGAAACATTTGAAATAAAGTAAAGAAAGAGCTAAACAAGCATCTTATTTTTCATTTTTGTGAAGCCTACCTAATATTTAAAATTTTAAAAAGTTTCTTAAATTTTTCAAAATTTTCTTTGCTTTATATGATATAAGTTGGGAGATTCTCTGTTTTTATCCAAGCAATGGCTAGCCATCTTTAAGTTTCTAGAGTTAGTGTTTATTAAACATATATTTTCAAAAATTCTTAAAATTTTTATTAAAAGCACACAAATGGTCTTTGGAGTAGAAGCGCCCTTAAACTATCATTAATAATGTTATCCATGCTACTGTCTCTTTCTATGTCTATAGTTTTGTCTTCATATATCTACTATGTTTTCGTGAGTTTAAAACGTTCTTTGTTTTATCAAATAATAACATTAATATTTAATTATTTTTTTCTTTTCATAATTTAATAATATCAGGCAAATTAACGTTGAAGTAAACGCGCCCTCAAACTACCAATAATAATAAAATCAATCGAATAAATTTCATTAAAATTACTATCTACTTAGGAATAAATACATTCAACTGCAATAACAAAATTGATACTGTCTATTTTATTTATATTTTTTTATTACAAAGTTCTTACAAGTGCTATAGATTGAATTTAAAAAAATTATCGAAATTTTATATTTAAATATAAATTTATGGCTAAATACACTCACCTCGAGGCTAAGCATTCGATGGCATAATTCCACAAGACGTTTAGTACCCAACATATTAATTGTGACGCTTAACTTTAATGCTTCGTCGAATTTAACGGTAGCCGCAGAATGAAACACTATGGAAACATTGTCCACCAAAATTTGTTGATCACTGGGAGAAATCCCCAACTGGGGTGAGGTAACATCGCCTTTAATCGGGATGATTTTTTTGAGCTCCGCTGGTCGTTCTTCTCTTATTTTATCAAATAACTTAAATAAAAAGTTACGTATCAGATAATATTTTTAAAAACTGAATTTGAATTTTTTTTAATATGTTTTCTTATTTATTAATTGACAAGGTTAATTAAACTTAATTAATGGTAAACGAAACTTATAGTCTAAGTAAAAATACCTAAATTTGAATATTTCGTGAGGAAACATAATTTTTGTTTAATATTGAAAATAAGTAGGTATAGAATAAAATAAGTTGTAAACAATAACATTAATTAATTAAAGTCATTAATATTTAAGTTTTTATATGTTTTTAGTAAAAAACTATGATAGACAATAATTAATTTCGAAAAATGTATATTATATTGTGATACGAGGTGGTATATGGCATCCGACTTTTAGGGTCGCCACATACGATACGTATGCCACCTTTGAGAATCTCTAATCTGAATTTATTAAAATGACATTTAAAAAGATTTTTTCTTTTAAATAATTTATAACAAGTTATACAATATAAAATAAAGCTTTTTTATATACATTATATTTGGGACTATTCTTCAGTAGCTATAAAGCAACACTTGGATATTTGAAATCAACTAAATTAATCTATAATATGGCTTTAGGCAGTACCGGTCTACGGGCGAGATCCTAGTATATCTAACTCATATCTGGAATAAAACCCTTGAGGCCGGAAATGAGTCTTTTGCAGTAGATTTAGACAAAAAATTTTGCAAATTGGCCTCCTTTGGTGCAAGTGTTTTTAAAGCTTTCTCTTAAAGCGTACTATTAAGTTGTCAATTATGGAATATCGTCGTTCATTAATAACGATGGAGTTCCTCAGGGAACTGTCATCTCCTCCACGCTCTTCCTTATCTATATCAACGATCTTCTAAATTTGCCCTCCTATTATTCTTATGCAGTTGACAGCACCCTCCATAACGTCCGTACATTGCAAGAAAAAAAACGCATAGTCAATGCTTCTTCAATGTTGCCTAATCTCTAGGCGCGTCGATAGGAACCTTCTAGAAATATTCTTCGATTCTAGCTCAGTGGTATTCAGTAATAATATATCAATGTTAGGCTTTACTCTGGTGTCTGGCTTCTTTTAGAATGACCAAATCACGTCTGCTACTAAACTTGGTTTTCTATTCAAGTCCAGACGCTATTTTACACCCAATCAACATCTTATCCAATATAAAGCTCAAATTAGCCACTGTTTCGAATATGGCTTTCATCTGTGGAGAGAGACCTCTAAGCATTATCTTGCCACACTAGATCAAATTCAGAAGATAGCAATTAAACTAAGAGGAAACCCGGCCATATCTAACTCTCGCGACTCCCTGGCTCACCGTAGAACCGATTCTGCCCTTTCCCTGTACCATAGATACTACAATAGTGACGAGTTGAAATTAATAAATCTCCCTAAAGCCCTATTTGAAAGAAAGACGTGGTTTTCGAATGGTCAACACCCCTTCGCAGTCAAATTGGATAGAAATCGAACCAACGCTTTCGCCAAATCGTTATCCCTATGACCTCTAGCGACTAGAACTTGTTTCCTGCCACCGTCTTCCCCGAGACCTATAACATTCAGTTGCTTAAGACTCGCATCCACAGACATATACTTTCGACTCCTGCCTAGCCCATAAAATATCTTCCTCTTTTGTTCTCCTTTTCACAATGGAGGGGCCAATCCAGGCCTTTAGGGGCTGCACCCTGTGGTAAATCCTTCTCGAATCAATATCATTAAAAAAAAAAAAAAAAAAAGATGAAAATGGATGAATTGACCAATATTTTTTTTTTTTTTTTTTGATATTGATAAGCGTTTCTCCTATAAATCAGGATCAACTCTCGCGAGAAGAGGATGATATTTAAGACTTAGACTGTAGTCGAAGGTACATGTGGATGAGGAATTTGAATGTATAAAAGTTATTTGTAGCAAGAAAGACGGAGGCGGATAGATACTTATTCCAGTTTCTAAAAGTCAGGAGGTTAAGCGAGCAATCAAATGCGTTAATTTGATTTATATCTATATTTGACCCCAAAGAGGTGTTGAATGTTTGAGAATCGCGTGTTTCGAGTGAATAAGGCTTTAAAGGGAAGGGGGTTATTGTTTTTATTTCGTCAGGGCAAACGCCATAGCAGTATCCATAACAAGTTTGTATATTATTTAGTTTAAGTTTTGACAGACAGACAGACAGCGATACAATCAGTTTGCACTAAACCCTAAATAAGCGAGCCAATAAGTGCGAGTTACACAGCATACCGAGAGTTCCATACCTTATGTTTTCCAAAAACACTTGAGATAACAAATTCGTTCTTATTTGTCGTTGAGGTAAGGAGAAATGAGGGATATTTTTATAATTTCAACTCAAGTCATTTCTAAACGACGATAGGTACAAAAATCACCTAAATATGGCAGATTTGGGTCACACTGTCATTTTAAATGAAAATAAATTTAAAAAAAATTAAGTCTAATTCTAGTTAAAAAGATCTTTACACGCCATGATAATTGTTGTTTTATGTGACTACGCAATAAATTCGATTCTCCCCAAAACTTTCATTTGATTAAAATTTAGAAAGGTAAAATACAGAGACTGTTCTACGATGGACCAAAAGGAATTGAATGAGCTGTAAAATATTGAATCTCATATTAGTCTTATCGCAGATAGCACTCTTGCTCTAGAAGATACCTTATTCAGCCGCTATTGTCGTTAAAATGTCTTTAAGGTGTCTAGAAGAGACCTAGAAAGAGCGTGCTATCATAAATTGAATTGCTCGCCTCTGAATTGCATCCAGAGTGACATAAGAACGCTTGGTGGCAACTCTCCAGAGATGCGAAGCGTTTCCGAAACAAGGGCGAATTAAAGCCTTGTACAATGTACAGAATGTGTCTGGACATGAATAGAAAATTAAGTTTACAAGAAGAAATATAGAGTTTGAAAAAAAATTATTTTATTTAATTTTATTTCGTGAACTCTTCAAGTATCCCTTCATACTAAATTGATATGTTTCATCTAAACCAAACATCTCATTTCCGAAATATAATTTATAAAACATAAAATAATCGATTCTTAATATTTAGTATAACAAAAAGAGAACGAATTTCCCAATATTTTTGATCTAAATGGTTCTCTAGAAAAATAAAATAAATTACATTAAATATTATTTTCTACTTTTGAAATCTTTTGATGAAATTATAAATATAAATTCGAAACTTTAGTGAAATATTTTACCATTTTAATTATTGGATTTACTTTTAAAAAATTACAAGTTTTTGAAATTTTCGTAAACATATTAGTTCAAATATTAAAAAATACAACTTACTGGGCAGTTGATAAGTTCGATGAGGCGTCCTTGAATGTCTTGGCCTCTTTTTGGACGAACCAATAAGTAAATTTTTGAAATACCGGGACAACATCGTAACAGTTTTTCTACAAGAACCTTCCCCATAAATCCAGTTCCACCTGTAACGAATATGGAACGGTCCTGGAAGAGTTGTGCTACGGAAGGTACATTGGGCGGCGGAAGCGCCATGCTAACCGCTACCTGGAACAAAAAACAACAAAAAATTCTCAAAATGCATTACATCATTTTCTTATCAAAAAAATATGTATGTATTTTTAGGATTTGTTTCGGATTTATATATTATAAATTTTCTTTTTCTGCGAGGCACTTAGACAAGTTAAAATATAAGTGCCTGGAGCACCGAGAGATGCTCGGTAACTTTTTGCCTTTAAATAGCTTAAGTTTCAAATTTCCAGGCTCTGCGACTCAAAAAATGAAATTATAGGCCCTTGTACGAAACTCAATAAAATTTTGTACACATAATCAGTGGGACCCCAGTAATCTAAAAATGCAAAAACTAACCCCCCCCCCTACATGATTATAAATAATTTTATTAAATATAAGAGAGAGGCGAGGTTATATGGTAAAATCAAGTGGATGGCCGCAACAGAACGTGCCAATTTATTTTTTCTTATTGAAAGAACAGGCGGAAGCCTATAGAGAAGATGAAGAAGAAAAAAAATATTGAAATAATAAAATTCAAATTTCTAATTCAAATACCTATATGTATAATACTTATTTAATGTATATATATATATATATATATATATATATATATATATATATATATATAAGGGAATCGGATTAGCCGAGAGCTTAAAGACACTAGCCTTCTAAGCAGGAGTCCCGGGTTCGAGTCCGAGTCCCTGCATTGATATTTGACCGGCTATAATCTGATTCCTAGTCACCAATCCGTCTGGCAAGCGTGGTGACTTAATGCCAACCCCCTTCCATTTGATGGAAGAGGCCTATATTCAGCAGTGGATTGTCGCTAGCGACAGGCTGATGATGATATATATATATATGGAGTTGAATATATATAAAATTTGATTATATGACCTATTCGGGGATCCATCGCGTAAATGGAAAAGGCATTTGCGGGCTTAACGCAGAGGATGCCGGATCATACCCGGGTGGGTCCTATCTTTTTTCAACTCTTGGTTCAGTATCAAAAAAAAGAAAAAAAAAACGAATCAGGTCCCAATTTCACCAAAATAGGGCAGTGACCTGATAAAAAGTTTTAACTTTCGCGTTCATCTAACGTTAACATTAAACATTCCAAATAAAATTTATTATTGAATATTCGAACAAAATTCATCTGTTTCGATTCCCCAAAGAATCAGACAGATGGACTTTATAGCATATATATATATATTATATTTCTCTTAGTTTTAATTTTATGCAGATTCAATAAAATAAATAAATATAAAATAAAACTAATAGGGTCCCGTATTACTTTTTAAAAGAAAGCCTAAAAATCAATACAGACAACCTAACATGGACTGGGTCAACTTTAATAACACAAAAGTAATTGGGGTTTTCAGACGATCGCGTAATCTAAGAACTTATTGGTCAACATGTCGCACTTAGTAGCTTCGGGAATCTTAACAAGGCCGTTGACATATTTATTTATTAATCAAATTAAATTTCTACTGACAGTGCGCTAAAAGAAGACAAAAGATTGAACAAGAGCAAGATGAGGCATTAATAAGGGGGGAGAGCAGAAGAGAAAATGCAGAGAATGCAAAAAAGAAATTGAAATAGCACACACTGGAAATGTTCACCCTCTTCAGACAAAAAATAAGCAGGATATAAAGTGATGGGAATTATAATTAAAATAAGAAAAAATAGCACTAAGAGGAAAGATAAGAATAAAAGAGGAAATGGAAGACATGACAGGGAATGACGAGAAGAAGAAAAGAAGGAAAACTAAAGAAAAAAATATAAGTATTAAATGATGTACTAAATAATGTAGTACCTAAATAAAAGATAGAGATCTCAAAATAGAAATAGGACAAGAGAGAATAAATAAATTAATTCAATTCAATTTCTAAATTTCAACAATGTCAAGGCCAAAGCCTCGTCAATGAATAGATCAGAAGTGTAGGGATGGGGAAGGGGATCAGGGGGCTCGGCCCCCCTTTCTCCCCACATGGGCGTAGTTAAGAGGGGGGGGGGGGGGTGAAAGAAAAATCGAGTCAATATCTCAATAACTATTTATGCTAGGAGAATAATTTTATGCTTAAAAAATAAAGAAAACTACAGATTGAAAAATCTAGATTTCAAAAAAATGATCTTCCCATAGGCACCGAGAATTCGCGAGTTTGGAAGAAAAAGCTTCAAACTTGTAATATAGTGCAAATAGTGTAATAAATATGGTTCATAGTGTAGTATATAAAAAAATAAAACAAGTGGCAGCGAAAGCTGAAAAAAAAAATAGAGTAGGTTTTTAAAAATTATAACTTTTCCTATTAAATAGCGGATAAAAATAAAATTTCTGTAAATAAACATAATGTAGGTTGACGAAGGTGCAGAGCACCAGTCTCAACCCCGACCTTCAAGATCACGAGGCAACCAGTTCCTTAAAAAAACTTTATATAGGACAAATAAACAAAATTCAAATTCAAATTCAAAATATTACGAGGCATCACTTATGTATTTCTCATTACATCTTTTTTTTATTAAAATTTTATAATGTTTATCTTATCTTTCTAGGACTTTGTAGGGGCCTTCATAGTGTGATTTTTTCATCTTGTCTACTTCCAAAATTTGACAAATCTACTAATCGGATTAACGAAATTGAAACCCCCTGATGGCTAATCAGCTGGGCGGCTGTTCATTGGCTGTGCCAATTTTTTCTTTTCGATTAGGTGACACCCGGCATAAACATTTCGATGGTGGGCAGCGAAAATGTGAATTATTTCGAGTAATTCAGATTTTTGTATAATTAAGATATTATTTTTTAATACTTTAGGTATAACGTATAATTATTATTATTGTACAAGGTCTATAATATTGAAAGCGGTTTACCTTTTATTAATTTTATCAACTTGGTTTTTCAATATTTTTTTGCTCAAATGCTCAATTTAACAGGTTGGGAGGATGGTTGGGCGAGAGCAATTTGGGTTGGGCGGTCGCCAAACCTCGCTCAACACTGGCCCCACCATTGCGGCTGTCCCCCTAGGAAAATTCCCTAACTACGCCAATGTCTCCCCATCGATCCACTAATTAATTTAAATAATTCTACATACTAGTACTTTTAAATTAAGATTTTTTAATATTAAATATACAAAAAAATTTTAAATAAACAAATATTTCTTCACAATTAAAAAAAAACAAAAAAAAAAATTGTAGTCAGATAATTAAATGAGCCGGCCAAGTATGTACCATTTAACAGACAAAATAGGTGAGATATCAAATTTGTTAAGGAAAATGAGAAAATGCGTGAATTTGGGAAATTATTAATAATTTTAAGTTAAGTCATTTTAAAACGCCGACATGTACAAAAATCACTAAAACGGCCACTATGAAGCTCTATTACAACGTCATTTTAAATCGATATAAATTAAAAAAAAAAAAAAAAAAAAAAAAACATTAACCCAATTCTATTTAAAAAGATCTTTAAATGGACACCTCACAATCTATAATAAACATTTCTTTTTTTAATCCCACAAAAATCTCGACCTCCCTAATTTGATTTAAAATTTTAATAGGATTTTTGATTGGCAAGAAAATGATTAGATATATTATAGCTTCTAAATTTCAAATTTTTAGCTTGACAGCTAATAAAATGCACGGACAAACGGGCAGACAGATTGACAATATAGTGACAGTCAGGCCCGATTGTATAACTGGGCAAAATGGGCACATGCCCAGGCGCGCAAGAGTTTTGGGACGTAAAGAAGGAGCAAGAGAATAGAGAAGATTGGCCGGGGGGGGGGGGGGGATTAATTTTCCTATAGCGCCACGAGGGTTAAAAATGGGCCTGGCGACAGTTATAGGGTTCCGTTTTATTTTTAAACGAAACCCTAAAAAGGCAAAATATTTTAACCAGTTACATGAAATAGGCAATATTCAGTGGGGGGCGACGTCCCCTATCTTTAGCACTCACCCGCTCTCATTATTTACATGTAACCAAAATCAAAAGGGGAAAAACAAGAAACTTGGAAAATTGAGTACCTACCTTTTTAGGTTTTTTTTTATTTATATGTTTGGTGGACCGCTCTTTAAGTTGGTAAATGGTTTAATCAAAGTTAAAACACGTCGTTCAATTTATTAATTTTAAGTAAGTTCATATATAATTTTCAGGAATGTTTGTTAATTGTTACCACTGCTCGAAGCCCCTAAAACCTTAGTAAATTGGATATTGAATTGTATCTAAGTTTCTGAGATTGGCTCGTGATCCCGGCTTCTATTCCTTCTACTCTGTTCTTTTCACGATGGAGGGGCCAGCCCATACAGGCCTTTAGGGGATCCACCTTCTGGTGTATCTCCTTCTCACATCAATATCATTAAAAAAAAAAAAAACACAGAATCAGTCAATTTGATTTTATGGAAAAATTGTGTTTTACTTATTGCTAATTTTTTTTCATTATTTTGCTCATTTTCATAATTTATTTTTTCACTTCAGTTTGAGTTTATCTTACTATTATATACACTGTCGAGAAATAATTTTAAAACACAATATTATGATTAGAGACCGGATTTCTATGCAATTGCATATTTCGTTTGCCGACACATGGGACCCAGGGGGTCAATTATCTATCCGAATCTTGCATCTAGGATATTGTGGGTTAAATTTTATTTTTGCATATTTGAGTAATATTGCATAAAATTGCATATTTGAACGATATTGTATAAAATTGCTTATTTCGAGCCAAATACAGATGTTTTAAAAGTAGCTTTTCGGAGAAAGAATGAAAAAAAAGAAGAAATAAAACAGGGCGACACTAATTTAAATTCGAAGAAAACAAAAATAGGCCTCAACGACAAGAGTGTAGTGTTGGAGGGATTACAAAGGATGTAAACATAGCTAAAAAATAACAATCCATTTATTTTTCTTATTATTCAGCTGTACTTTGACTTGACTAGATACTATACTCTACTAGAAAATGCCGAAAAGTTTGCAATCTTTTTCTTTCAAAATAAAAGTGGGGGTTTTAAGTTCCTTTAAATTCGCCCCCATTACGTCTGTGGATGTGGACCGCTTCTTTTCATCCGCCCGACCGTCTTCCGTATTTTTTTCATTCACATTTTTGAAACATTATTGAATTTATTATGTTGATTTTATTCAAGTGCACCTAAGATTTCATTGAGTTTAAAGATTTTTTAATATATTAAATGTAATGAGAATTTTGTGCAATTTTTTACGCAATAAATGTAGATATTTGACACTTAGTGTCTATAGCTTACTTTATCATTTTATTCCTTTCATAGCATTCCTTCAATTATATAGTCTTTTTGTCTTCAATTATAATTTTTTAGTACATTAAAAAAATTTATTTGGCTATCTTTCACTGCATATTTTTGCATATTTTAACGTATACTGCATATTACTTGCATATTTGAGCATTTTTAACTGCATATTTTATGGAATATTTTGGCAGTTTTTACTGCATAAAAATTATGATGTATTCATTGTATTATCTATATATATAAAATTAAGGTTTTGTCTGTACATTGCTCCAAATCACGCCAAATTTTGGTTGTACAAGTTTCAAGCAAAGTTATGAACGAAAACACCCTCAACAAAATTAATGTCTGTATGTCTGTATGTTTCCGTGGTTTCCGAAAAGTTGTTCATGATTCACGTAAAAACGTCTCAAGGGATTATTATAAAATTTCATATTTGCATCAGATGTCTTCTAACTTACGTTTATAGCTATATAACGTTTTGATATTTTGAGGGGGTTTGGGGGGGCGCACGAATGAAAATTATCAAATAACTCATAAACTATTAAAACTATTAACCATACGGCAAATTTTATAATGAGCAAAGTTGTAGGGGATGTGATTTCTGACAACTTTTGTTTAAAAAAATTCCCGGAAAACCCCACCCAAAAAGGGGGGGAGGGTCAAAATATGCTCTTGGTCCAAACTCAACCAAATTTTGTATACATAATCTGAGGGTCACTAGAAGGCTAGAAATGCAAAAACTGGGTGCGGGAGTGGTGTGCTGGTGCAGGGGGGGGAAGGTTTAGGTGAGGCTCTTCCGATCTCAGTGTACAAGCGTAGGGGGGGGGGGGGTTCAGGTGAGGATCCGCTTCATTTCTTTTTCTTTCGAATGAAATTAATATCTCATATTTGATAAAAACACTAAGACGACGATATATTTTTCATTGGTCAACTCTATAAATAAAATTGTAAAAAAGCATTGTTTTGTTTTTTGTTTTTTTATGCTAACCGTGCCTCTCCAGTAAAAAGAAATAAAATGGGGTAATTCAAATAATTTTTGTCGGGATAACGATTAGCGCCCTCAGAGCAGTTTTGCCCCCGCCCCAAAAGGCTGGGAAATATTTTAACGACAGTAATTACTTTAAAGTGTTTAAATTTGAATGAAAATACTTACATTCAATGATAACGAATAAGTCAATATAATACATATATTAGGGTGCTCCTTATTTAAATGATTTTGGAATTTTTGGTTACGCACGCCCTAGATACCTTTTAAATTTATAAAAAAAATTCCTGTAAAATTTGAGCTTTTAAATTTAATATTTACACGTGCCCCTAAATGGAAAATACATGCAATTTTTTTAAGCAGTTACTTTTTTTTTAATAACTCTGATAAAAAGTGGTGAATCGACTGAAAAATTTTCAAAGTTGTAGCTGATATTGTTAGGAACAAACCCTGAAAATGTCGTCATTTATTGACTGATATATAAGGAAATAATGAATATAAAAAATTTGAAATTTTTAGGGCTTGTTTCTAACATTATCAGCTACAACTGTGAGTAATTTCAAATCGATTCATCAATTTTTACCAGGGTTATTAAAAAAAAGAACTGCTTTAAAAAAATTGCATGCATTTTCCATCTAAAACTTTCGTGACTTTTTTGTGGCATGTGGTTAATATTAAAATTGAGAGCTCAAATTTTACAGGGATTTTTTTTTTACTTATGTATATTTGAAATGTATCTAGGGCGCGCGTAGCAAAATATCCAAAATCATTTAAATATGGAGCACCCTAATGAGCGTAAGTCTAGATGTAAATTGAA